>VZTO01021066.1:13815-44577 GCA_013400615.1 Syrrhaptes paradoxus
GGAGCCGGCGCGGCGGCGGGGAGGGGCGCGGGGGGTGGCCCCCGCTGGCTGCCTCTGAACGGCTCGGCCGGCGGCGAAGGCAGCGCAGGTGGCCGCGGCAACGCCACGGGGCGCCGCGCCCGCCTCCGCAACCCCTTCTACCCGCTGACCGAGGAGTCGTACGGCGCCTACGCCGTCATGTGCCTCTCCGTGGTGATCTTCGGCATCGGCATCATGGGCAACATGGCAGTGATGTGCATCGTCTGCCACAACTACTACATGCGGAGCATCTCCAACTCTCTGCTGGCCAACCTGGCCTTCTGGGACTTCCTCATAGTCTTCTTCTGCCTGCCTCTGGTTATCTTCCAGGAGCTCACCAAGAAGTGGCTCCTAGAAGACTTCTCCTGCAAAATCGTCCCGTACATCGAGGTAATGGCGGTGGGTAGGGATGCGCGGGCCCGTGCGCCTTCGTGCAGCCCCCGGGGCCCCGGCCTCTCCCGCCCGTGGGAACGCGGGTCCCCGAGCGCAACTCCCCGGCGCTGCTCCACCGCCCGCCTGTAGCTGCGTGCGGGGCGGGCGCTGCCCGCGGACGCTGGTGCCGGCCCAGAGGCGTCCTCCAGGTGCGGCGGGGCCGGAGTTCCCCGGGTACCGCTGGTGCAGAGCGGCACCGTGGGGGGTTGTGGCCGCGTCGGACCAAGCAGCGTCGGGATTTCTGTAGCCTCAGATTGGGCGCGTTTTGCTCTTCTTCCACTCGCGCAAGTTCTGCCAAACTTTCCTTGTCGTCCTGAAAGGCAAGGAATCCTCTCAGAATTACATTTCAAGTCTTTTTGTTTATGTTTTTTGTTTTCTGAAAGTGAAGTGAATCACAGAAGTGGAAGGAGGGGCTGACTGGGGATAGACTGTAAGAAGGTGATTGTAAAAAGAACCATCAATGTGTTTTATGTGCTCTTAATTTGTACTTCAGCGTTGAAATCTCACACATTTATTTGGCTTATCTTTATTTAAAAAGATGACCCCAGCTCTATTTAAATCGCAGCTTCCTGGCAGTTGTTCAGAGGCTCTGTTAAAGAAGCTCTCAGCCAGCTGGCCAGAGTCCTGCCGGCAGCGCTCAGGTTGTCCGCTTTATTTGTTTACTGGAACTGAACATCGAGGCTTGTTGGTAGGATGCTAGCCCGTAATTCTGGCTGGGTCTGCTGGATTCCCAAAACCTTATGTTCAACATTATTGTGTAACTGAAAGCTGATGAGATAACTGTTGATTCTCTTGTCTTAAGAAGGAGGTATTACAAAAAGAAAAAAAACCCAACTTTTTAATGCACAGAATATCAGTTTTGACGGTACATTGGTATGCAGTAATAAATAACTGCCAAACGATATTTTTAAGAAAGATGTATGTTGCATCTAGCCACTAAATTGCCATTACTTCTTTCGTATGTGCTACACTTTATCACTGATGGTATTGGACAAGGGGTGGAGCTGTGCTACGCTTAGGTGAATTCAAGGCCAGTAGTATACCACTACATTTGAAAAACTCAGAGCACGCTTAATCGATTTGTATTTAAGAAGACATGAAAGCCGTACATACTTAGTATTTGTTGAGAAAATGATAGTACTAGGAGCTTTTACAATTTCTGAAATGGGTTCTGGGGCTACTGTGTTAACCAATAAAATAAGTAGTACTGTTTCACTTAAAGTAGTTAGTGTCCTTTAAGTGTTTCCAGGGCTTTCTTATAGTGACATTTCACACTTCCTGACCTTTTTCTGGTGCAACCACATACAAAATAGAAGTGACTATTTGTAATCATGATTCTAATTAAAGATCAGTAATTTAAATGATTTACACGGCCACACTGTTCTTCAAAATTAGTTGGTTATGCTGTGCAGCTTTGGGCACTAAAGAGTCTGTCAAATTGAAAGTAGCTTATCTGAAATGTAGTTGCAGAAATTCAAAACAGTAATCCTGAAAAACATTCAGCTGCTGCTATCCCTCCTTTATACTTAATGACACTTTATTTTTTTACTCTGAAGTTCTGTAGATGTCTAGAGTTGAAGTCTTATTCAAGAGCTGGCACCAATCCAGTCATGATGGATCGGAAGCATGGTACCTGTCTTAGACTTAATTATTACTAAAGTCTAAAAGTGAAACATTCTCCTTGTCCCTGAGGAAATTTAGTTAATTTATATCTAAGGTACAGATCTAAAAAGATATAGCTTTGGGGTTCTATGGTACTCACAGAATTGTATATTTTTCATTCCGTAGTTGTTAAATATAATACTCATCTATGTTGTATATTCATCCCCCTGGGAGCAGTAAGTAAAAGGCTGGATTTCCCTCTCCTTTGTAAACTGTAGCCATGAGTGGTGGATTTTGAACACCACTAGTGGATGGTGCCTCTCCACAGCTTATCTTGAGCTTGGTGAGAAGGACACTGTCCTAGAAATAAGGATTTGACCCTGCTGAGACAGAGGAGGGAGTTAGAGCAAAGTTTTACAATTTTCCAGGTGTTGTTTAAACTTCACAGGTGTCATACAGTGGTGCTGACACCAGGAGCAATGCAGATGTGGAGCACATAATGGAATCTGCCCTGTGAGCAGCTGTGGCTCCATGCTCTGTCAAGGATTGCTGCCAGCAATGTACTTACCTGCCAGCAATGTACTTACCTGCCAGCTGAACACCACTGTCTTCTCCCTTGTTGTAACTCACCTGGGCGGGCTCGTCCCCTTCTCACACAACGGGAGAAGAATGAAGTCTTCTTAGGTCCTTGAGAGAAAAGCTGTAGACAGCTATTTCAGGAGAGGTTTCCAGACCTTTGTGGGATACAAATAGAAGCCACTTCCTGAAGATGGACAACTTTTAAGCTGTTGTCTATGTTTTCTGTAAGTTGTCCCAGCGTTTTATTATTTTAAGTGTCTCTCTGTTCCATTATTTTAATCTCTTTTTTTTTGCATGCTAGTTCTCCTCATATGCTCTTCAGGGAGCGATGTGTCTTGCCCAGAGTTGTAGATCCAGACATATCTCACTTTCAAGCATCAAAGACCCTTACTGGACTGAGCCCTCTGTCATACCAGCTTGTACTTTCAGAATTAGGAAACAGGGGATCTCAGATTATCTGGAGCAAGTGATCACAGCATTTGAACATAACTCAAGCATGCTTTGTGTTGTGTTTGAAGGTTTCTGGTGATCCCAGTGAGGAACCTTAGTTTAGACTCTTGTGGCCAATTGTTTGTTATTTGTGCTGTTTAATGGGTGTTGTGTAGAATTTCAACAAAGCATCTGTTGCCAGTGATAACACATATGCACACAGTCTGGGGAAAATGTTTTATGATTTCTTCAAGCACATTTGTATAGGTAAATGTTAAGCTTCCAGCAGAGGAAGGTCTCCATGGTATTTAATTTAAAGGGCAGTTTTCCCATACCTAATAAAGATCTGCTGTGACCGAGTACATTAATCAGTCATTTCAGCCATACATTGTATCATGGTTTGGTCACTTCTAAGTACCTTTTAAGGCTGTGCCATGTCTATGCTTGCATAAGGAGTGCTGTGCACACGACTGAGGAAGAATCTGAGTAAATCAGTTCTTCTGTGCTTCTCATGAGGTTTTTAGGTGATGAGAGTAAAACTGCTAGAGAACAAAGCTGGAAAGACAGATGGTTAGTAGAAGTGGATGACATTATCTCCACCAAGAGCTTCACTTGACCACCATGATGGCACTGTCATGGAAGAACAGTTTTGAAGGCACTGAGAGGGAACTGAGAAGGGAATTAAGTGGGGGAGCTGCTCTGCCCATAAGGATGTGTGCAGATGGGCTTCTTCTTTTCAGTTTTAATCCTCTGCTCAACAGTTCTTAAAATTTTACACATTTTCTGCAGATGGTTCAGAAGTCTATCTTTAGGCATGCATGTCTGAAGTGTGCACACTGTGTTTATGTTGTCTTCCATACACTTTTCTCAATGTTGCTCAGAATCAGGAGGTACAGGGTAAACGACAATACAAACGCAATGGCTTTGGCTAATTTCTGTTCCACAAGCACTGCCAATGTGAAACCTTTTTGTTTTTTGTGTAAGCACACCCAGTCTTTTCAGCCAAAGAACTAGGGAAGAAAAAATAGTACAGAACAATATAGATCCAGTTCCCCTACTTGGATTTATGCTAAGCCTTAATAGAAAGAAGTATGGATGTAGACAAAATCAGTACTTTTACTATGTTTCCAAATATTTCACAGCTGTTAAATATAACAGTCCTGTGAAGCAGCATTTTTATTTTCTTTTTAATGCTGGAAGCCAGTAGTGAAGAGATTAAGTAGGTTGTTTGAGGCCCAGAGCAGCTTGCTGAAGATGACAAATGGATTGTGTCAACTAGGACTAGAAACTATCTTTTGGGCTTTAAAAGGAAGCTGGCTCAAGTTCTGGGCGTTCTGCTCTTGGAGGTTACGCTAGAAGCTTGATGAGTTTGGAGAGGTCAGTGGCAGTAAACATCACTTTCTATGCTGACAGATCGAGACAAGCTTCTTATAGTGGAGTAAGGATGTAGAACTGGGGAAGAGTCTAGAACGAGGGTTTGCAGAGGCTGATTTTAGCAAGGAGTTCTGAGGCCAGTGGTGGGACTCAGCCCTGCACTCAGTGCTGATAACCATGAGCCCCTCTGCCTTTCTCATACCCCCCACAAAGAGAAAGAGACAAAGTCTGTGGTGTCCTCATCTGGACCCTATCATGCATGCGAGACTGTCCTGACTGTGGAGCAGGCTGACAGTGAAAGCCTCTGAAATCTGAAATTCAATCTCTGCATGTGCTTTCGGCAATCAATTAGTGCCATCACTCCTGTTTCTGGTGGGTAACTTCCAGCTCAGGAAAGCTATCACAATTAGTATTCTTAGTGGAAAGCATACAGATTGATTTGGCCTGGAATATGAATTACTCTCTTTCCCTGGAGCTGATCCTCCAGGGCAATTTGAGGTGAGGCGTTTTCCCCTTTCTCTCTTTAACACTGCTAGAGGCACAAACAAAGTGGCTGTTCTCTGCCTCTTCCAAAGCTGCCAGAAGAGATCCTCATTTGAAGTTTCATTTTAGGGAAGCAAATACATTTTTTATGGGAGTTTTTAGAAGCTGTGTATTATCTGTCTTTTCTGTGTCTTTTGTTATGCAGCATCTTCTTTACGTCTCTTCTTTGACTCTAGGCAGAGAGCCAGGCTCCTGAACCTCCAGTAAATCCTCTGGGTCATAGACAGAAATCCTCAGAGAGGTTTGCAGTTTCTATACTGGAAGTTTTTTAGGGCAGTGGCTACATGTGTCTTTTACTGAGCAGAGTATCTTCAGCATTTATCAAGAGTTAAATAATTATTTTAAACAGAAGTGTTAATATATCTCTGCCCTTTAGTTATTAACTGCATGATGATATTAGCTGCCGTAGTGGCTGTCCTGTCAATCTTTCTTTCCTCTGCAAGCCCTGTCCTTAGGGTCTTATCAGTTGTTCCTAAAAATTTGCTTTTGGCTTAAACTTTGTGTGTGGCATTTCAGCATGGAAATGAATTTGTGTCAGACTAGGTTTAAAATTGGGTCAGTAACATTTAAGTTATGTATGTGTGGAGACAATAAGACAGCATCTGCTATCTCGGGACCATTGACTCTAGTCTGAGCACTGGGATGTCATTTCTCCATATGACAAGATTTTTCCTGCAAAGGAGGAAGAGGCAGATTTTTAGCAGTGGTTCCACGTTGTTAATATTAAGAATTAGTACAGGAGTCCCTTGTATAGCATGATAAGAATTTGATCCTGAGTGGAGAACAGTGGTAATTTCTTTATTTAAAAAAAAAGTAAATTTAATTTGCCTATAAAGTATCATGGTAGGTTACAAACAGGAAAATGAACAAAAATTAAATCCTTTTGTGTTTTGTAAGTTTTCCAACCCTCTGGATAAGCGTGTGGTGTACTCATAAGTATTTCCAGTGTCCTGATGGTCTGATTTGCTTTCGCTTCCAACAAGATCCAAGAGCAGCTCTTGGAAGTTGACTCTGACTACTCTGAGGATATACAGAAGAATAAAAAACACACAAAGCATATCTCCTTGATATGAATTNCATGGTAGGTTACAAACAGAAAATGAACAAAAATGAAATCCTTTTGTGTTTTGTAAGTTTTCCAACCCTCTGGATAAGCGTGTGGTGTACTCATAAGTATTTCCTGATGGTCTGATTGGCTTTCGCTTCCAACAAGATTCAAGAGCAGCTCTTGGAAGTTGATTCTGACTACTCTGAGGATATACAGAAGAATAAAAAACACACAAAGCATATCTCCTTGATATGAATGTTGATAATACTACAAAGGAAACAACGATATTGTACCCATTATTCTAAGTGTGTAGGACATCTCCATGATAGTAGTTTCCAGAATCACAATCTTGTCTTTCAGATAATTAAGGTGGTATGTATTCTTGCCCAGTATGCTCGTGCTAATTGCTAACCTCTCCTTTATATTCACTCACAGAATTTGGTCTTCGTTGATCTTTTCACCCAAGTCACCTTTCTGTTCTAACTTCTGGTTTTGTTTCCATCGCCTTTAGCTAGTCAGGCAGGTGTTAGGGAGAGAGAATTCAGAGTCTTATTTCCACTGGCATTGCTTACCCAACTACATCTACACTGCTTCCCTGGTCAGCCAGAGGCTCTACTCCTAGAGGCCAGCCCAAGAGCTGTGGGACCACAGCCAGGAGAAGTAGGACAGGGCAGGGAAGGCCTGGGAACATTTCAGTAATTGTTAAAGTTTGTGAAAGGGGAATGGGTATATTAGAGGGACAGAGAGAACTGATGCAATTAAGCTGAGCATTTCATGAGTTCTCGGTGGCCTCAGTTCCCCAAATGAGTTTTGACACAGTTGACTGACAGCTGCTGAGTTAATGACCAAAGGTTTATGCAGTGTCTTGAAGGAGTATCAGGGTGCCCACTAATATCCCTGTCAATGCTTTTAAAGGAGCAACCGTACTAAAAGACTTTCTTGTAATGATAATATCTTCTTCTGTGTGTGTATGCTGAGACTGGTAATCCCTTCAACAGTTGTTCTCTGCCCAAATAGTGTGGGCACCTCCTCAAAGTGGATTGGTGGCTGTTCAGTTAGAAACTTGGGGACTTTTCTGATATCATTGTGTAGGAGAAAGATGTAAACTGATGTCATCCTGAAAGTCTAGAGACAGAAGAAGAATCTTCGTAGTGGCCATATGGAAATAACTCAGACAACTAAGTGACAATCAGAAACTACTGAGCCTGACTCGCCTTTGCCTTGCCTCATTTCCTGCTAGGTTGTTGGAATTAAGACTGCAACAGCATATCAGAAACTCATCTGTTACAACACGAAGAGCATCATTAAACTCCACGCAGCTTCACACTGCTTTAGGATTTGTTAATTTGTCCTTTACCTGTTCCCCATCAAATGAATTGTCATAATTCTGTGGTTATTTCAGGGCAATGTAACACATCAAAAAGGAAACTTCTGTGGCTTTGTCCACATTTTTGGCTTAATATTAATTATTAGTATGGTTGGTATGAAGAAACACCCTAAAGTGAAACTGTGAACATGCACAGTGTAGGTGCCAGTTCTTGCCCGTGTAGCTTGTGAGCAGCACCCATTGATTTTGCTGGCTATTAGTCATTGTCTGCAATGGGGGGGAAATTAGACCCTTAAATTGCTATGCTGCCTTTAAGCAAGTCAGCTGGAGTGGATGCCTGTTTATCTGTGTGGGAGTGTTTGGTTTTTTGCAGGCTTTTCCGTGGCATCACTAACTACAGAAAATAGGAAACCATTGCCTGCTCCAGAGAAACACTGGCTTTGTTTAGCTTGTTTCATCGATGAATCCACGGGAGAGTTTTCCAAGCTGACTTCCACTGCTCTTAGTCGTTTCCTCTTGCTCTATTTCACTGTCTTCAACCTCCAAGTTGTTGGTCAATTAATGTGACAGGAAATCCGTAGGTTATGTTTGTTCATGGTAGAGATGTCTTCTTTCATTAGTCCAGCCTTAACAGCTGCAGAGCTGTGATGTCTTAGCCGCTGTATAACAGCCTGTTTGCAATGAAATGCTAAAGCAATAAAAGCGTGTGCACTGGGGGTGGGGGGAGAGGCTCACAAGAGCTGAGAGGGAAAACAACATATAAAACCTTGTATTTTCTTCTGTTCTGCTGGTTTTTGTTTCAGTCCCTGTTCATTCCCAGGTCTCAGTGATTTCCCTGTCTCCCCTAATTGTAGGGAGCTGAGTCCTGATCCTTTTGTTATTCATGTTGGATGCTCTGGCTAGAGGTTTTGCTGTCACTCTGACTCTGAAGACTGCACACACATTTAAGTGTTTTGGAAACAAAGTCGCTAGTCCTGAATTTAAAAAATCTGACTCTCAGCAGTGATACATGAAAATTGTCTTTCATTAGCTAAGTTTATCACTGTTCATTAAGATTTCCCAGTAACTGTCATTTTTCTGTAATTGTTTTTGTTTTTTTGCTGTATTTACCAAGCTTTCTTTGAATCTTGTCAGACAGTTTAACTTCTTAAATCAATAGATTTGCCTGTTAAAAATGTTTATGGTACTGCTTTGTCATTATTAAATATTCCTAGAAGTTAATTAGTAAGAGATTGCATCTTACTCTCGTCATCTTTTAGGAAGCTGCTTCAAAGAATTCTCCAACTAAGCCAATGCCAGACAGTTGTAATCCCAAGTGCCTAATATTTTTCAGTGATATTCAGTTTTAGCAATCTGATATGGCCATTAAATATTGAAGGCCAAAATTAATGATACATTTAAGTAATTGTGCATAATTGTACTCTCTGTCTTTGCAGAACTTTTTACAAGAGCTGTATAGACAGGAATATTTCAAAATTATTGTGTAAATCAGAAAGTATTTTTTAAAATGTACGTGTGTGAAATTTAAATATATCTTTGCACATCACATTTGAGTAAGCAAAAATTATAGTGAACTGCCTAATATTACCCTACATGGTCTATTAATGGTAGAAGTAAACATTCTTTACATTTATTAGGAATATTATTTAACAGTTTCTTTTCTTTTCTTTTGCATCAGCACATTCTCAACATAACAGAAGCATGCAAACCCAAGAAAATAAATGAATTAGAATGCAACAGGGCACCTAATCTTTCTCCAATTGAAGTTAATGGGAGTTCTGCTTTGAATTTGAACTGAAGTTGAATTTATTGGAAATAGGATTAGGCCAAAATGTATATAGTCTTCTTGCAAATTTGTTTTTAGGAAATTTAATTATAAACAGGATAAAATGATAGGAAATTATGTTTTGTGACAGTACAAGTTTTCTATTCATGCACAGAATGATGGTTATTAAAGCTCGAGAACGTAGGCCTTGCTCTGTACTTGCTCCTTGCAGTATAAAATTGAGAGCTCTGTTCAATCCATCTTTAAATTATTTTAACAATGAAACTGCTATTTCTCCTGTCTTGCAGTACACACTCCCACAGGATGTTTCCTATGAAATTAAGCCTAGATTGTCCAGTGATTTTTGAAGATAGATTATGAAAACCTAACTATTATAGTTAAGATAGTTTTTGCAAAAGCTCTGCAAGTCTGAAAATTTTAGATAGTCTCTTTGCACTTGCAGTACAGGATGACTTTGTGTACCTGCATCCCATCAAAACTCCACTTTTTTTTTTTTTTCTCTAGACAGCACCCATATTAACTTGCAACCCCTCTTCCCCTTGCAGGTAGCCTCTCTTGGAGTCACCACATTCACGCTGTGTGCCCTCTGCATCGACCGATTCCGTGCCGCCACCAACGTCCAGATGTATTACGAGATGATCGAAAACTGCGCCTCGACCACGGCCAAGCTGGCTGTCATCTGGGTGGGCGCGCTGCTGCTGGCCCTGCCCGAGGTGGTGCTTCGCCAGCTGGTGCTGGAGGACCCCCCGTACAGCGGCAGCCCCCCAGGGGAGCGCTGCGTGGTGAAGATATCCACTGCCCTCCCGGACACCATCTACGTCTTAGCTCTCACGTACAATGGGGCAAGACTCTGGTGGTACTTTGGGTGCTATTTTTGTTTGCCTACCCTTTTCACTATTACCTGCTCGTTGGTGACAGCGAGGAAAATCAGGAGGGCGGAAAAGGCTTGCACAAGGGGGAACAAGCGTCAAATTCAGCTGGAAAGTCAGATGAACTGCACAGTGGTGGCTTTGACCATTTTATATGGGTTTTGCATTATTCCGGAAAACATTTGCAACATCGTGACTGCCTACATGTCCACAGGGGTCTCTCTGCAGACTCTGGACCTCCTCCATCTCATTAGTCAGTTCCTTTTGTTCTTTAAGTCCTGTGTTACCCCAGTTCTCCTTTTCTGTTTCTGTAAACCTTTCAGCCGGGCCTTTATGGAGTGTTGCTGTTGCTGCTGTGATGAGTGCATCCAGAAGTCTTCAACAGTGACAAGTGATGACAATGACAATGAGTACACCACAGAACTGGAACTCTCCCCTTTCAGTACCATCCGTCGCGAAATGTCCACTTTTGCCTCTGTGGGGACTCACTGTTAATTGGCCTGAGGACTTTATTTCCTGTATCTTTTATCTTTTTTTAATTTTTTTTTTAAATTTTACTTCTTGAAGCAAAATGCAAGGAAAAAAAAAAAGATTATTGAAAACTACTCTGGAAACCAATCTGCACATTAACGGTCGTGCTTTGGAAAATAATTTGGTTGTTAAAATGAAAGAAAGGGAGAGGAGGAGAGCCAGCACTCAGTTTTAGATCACTATATTTTGTATGATGCTAGGATTTTATAGTTTGGGGAGGAGAATCCATATCAATCCACTTTTATTTAATTCCATAGTATTTTTTTGATAATCACTGTAAAACAGTTATATAGACATTGTGGGTTTTGCGAGATGTTTCATGTAAAACATGTGGTGGAAAGTATTTGAAGGTAGTTTTAATCCAATTACTGTACACTATTGTGAGAGGACTTGGACTTCAGGAAATTTATAAAGTAATAAAAATAAAAATAAATGAGGTTTTATTCTTTAACTTTATTGTCAATCTGCATTTAACAAGGGCACTATAAGTATTAAATTCCTTTAATAAGTAAAAAAATCTTTGCATAAAATAATTTAAATAGCCACATTTAATTTACCATTGATTGTGTACTTACCCTTGGAGGCTATAATTACAGTGTTTAAGGAAGGTGGTTATAATGGTGTTAGATTTACATGAGCGGTTTTTTTAATGTGTATCACAAACATTCAGTGTGCCTCGTTGAAAATTTCCTTCTTAACCTGCGGGTATACGAAACCTGAGTTATTTTGTATTTCTTACAAAGAGAGATTTGCTTTCTCACTGAATTTTGTCTTATGTGCTTTCAAAATTGAGTTTCTTTCCAATTTATTATTGGTTTTCCATTGAGATTATGTTCTCAGTCTCTGTATATATAGCTTCTACTGGCTTCAATGAGAGTCCCATTGCAGAGCAAGGCATTCTTTTTCCAGAGGTTTGCTGACAATAAATGTGGGGGACTGAAACATGTGGAGAGTTAATTCCTTCTTTTTTTATAAGGTATAAACACAGTTGGATGTTTGGGGCTTGACCCAGAGCCCATTGCAGTCAGTGGAAAGGTTTCCATCAATTTCAGAGGACTTTGGATCAGATTGGCATCTCCTATTTATTCTGGGATATGTAGCATGAATATTCATCAGGGGGGCTCTGCATACCCATTATAAATCATGCTGCTCTCACAGAGACTGCTATTCACCAGCATCTCACAGCTCTGAAGCTGTTTTTGAGAGCCACGGTGTGTTTTGCTGATGGCTTTTTGCTGTCCGCAGAGTTGTTGAAATGAGAGTATGTCAACACTGCCAGCAACAGTGCGATATAGTAAAATCTAAAGTTGTTACGAGCAAGCCAGGTTGGGGACTGGAAAGTGTCTGTCTGTCCCAGCAGAACTTATCTGGCCCGCTTCTTGGCTGAAGTAGGAGACTGTTCTTGGCAGGCAAGCTGGCTCATATTTACACTGGGCATTGGGCTGAAGCATAGGCACATGCTAAAGAACTGAATTTGTTATAATTAGCTTATATTTTCATACTAATTAAATAAATAATACAATTGTAATAGTATGTGCAGAAATAAAATCCCGTGCATTTGTCCTTTGAAATTAACAGTGGCTGTAACTGATGTAGTCTTACTTCCCAATACCTGCCTCTAAATACGTTAAAGAACTAATGTAGCTTCTGGAAGGGAGTATATTTTTTATTTGTAGATTCTGGATTTAATATGTTTGATCTTTGCATCTCCTTGGACAAACAGTATTTCTTCTTTTTCTTCACCATTTTAACCTATAACAATTTCAACTGAAAAGCAGTTGTAATTAATCAATCTGAATCCATATATGTATATGCACTCGAGTTCTTTTTCTGATTTTTGATTCAGACGTTGGAACCTATCAAACCAGTCTGCTTTAAGCACAGGCCTAAATTTAAATATGTGTTTCTGTTTAGGACTTTCTGAAGTACCTAAGTTTCAAAAACCATTTGGTAAGATGGTCAATCACTTACAAAGATGGGGAAACTGTCTCTTCTTTACAAACCCTTCATTGACTTCACATTGCTTGTTTACATTCAATAAACTCAATAAACTATGAAAAGCATTAAAGAGAAAAGGTAAAAAAAAAAATCTCCTCACTGTGGTGCCTGTGTCTCCTCAAATACATGTTCCCATAGCTACATTTTGATTTGTACTATTCTTCTCTAAGGTGCCAGTATTTATAAAGAATGTGAGTAAAACCTCCCTTCTTGTTCCTTCATGGTGTTGCTTGCTGAATTTTCTCTCAGCTGCCTTCACAATCCCAGCGTGAGCAGGGCCTCAAGGATCCGAGAAAGGAACAGCAGAAGGGGAGGAAGCACTTTTGCTAAAAGAAGTAAATATAGAAAGTACTTGGGAATATTAAATGATGACATGTAGCTAATTTTGGTGCAAAACTGTACTGAGGGAGAAGTCCCCGATTACCTTGGATGTTAGGTGCTTCCAGCTTTCCAGCCTGCAGTGGGTAGGTGTAAGCTGTGCCAAGGAACGTGGCTTGCTCCCAGGTTAAATGCTTTGTGTCCCAGAGTGGTGCAGTTTGCTTTTCTATTGAAACGTTTCCATGATATATGTCTGCTAATCCTACTGGAGAAAAAAAATGTCATCAAAAAAGACATCTAAAAAGTCATTGGAGAAGGTGGAATTTGAAGATCAATAATGCTGTGTTTGGAAATAACCGTCCAGCCTGTGTGGTGGAGCATTCTCTAGCCTTGTATTCAGTGGGGCTTCTTTGTAGTGTAACCTTGCTTTTTGTGTGGCTGAAAGAGCATTTTTCACAGCTATTTCTCCCCCCTGCCTTGGACCTCTATAGCAATACAAGACACCCTTTTATTCTAATTTGTTCTCTGAATTGGTTAAACTAATCCCACATTTGCAGGTTTGCATTGTCACAGCCATTCTCATGCAGGTGTGGCTTGCATTTAATGCACATTTGGTGCACATTTAATGCACATTTAATGCATTTAAGTGTCATGATAAATGATTCCTTTTGTTAAAGATGAGGTACTGCATTGCTTTTCTTCCTAATTTTGGGAGTGCTCTGAATTCTTGAAATTTTCCTGGTGTTTGTTTTTTCTTGCTTTCATATTCTTAAAAGCCATTTCTGTCTGTTTTGAATCCAGTTCTGTAAGACATTTGTCTGTTAACAAGAGGGCATTTAATGGGCTGATGAATGAAGATTTGGAAGTGTTTATGGCAAGGATTTAATTCTTTTACATAAAATAGAGAAACATGCAGCGCATGGTGATCAACATAAAACAAGAGGATGGAATGGAAAATCATTTTGTGAGGTAGGAAAGCCTTATACCTCTTAGGTATGTAAACTTATAATACATTAACACTTATTGTCCCAGCCCTGGTCCCATTAAGAAATTAAAACCCATAAAACTCTAGTATCTCCAGTGAGATCATATTTCATGACCTGTATCAAAAATATGATCTTCGTGTAGGCCAAAGTACAAATGGTAAATTATTGAAAAATACTGCTCAGTTAGAAGAAATCTCTTATTTGGCACCTTCAAAGATAAATTCCTGCCCTTAAACGGTCTCAATGACTTGCTCATCTCCTGTTCTGTCACTGGGACCCAGATGTAAGCCTCCACAGCTGCTGCTCCAGCAGCGCTGGGAATGGCTCCTAAAGACAATGTAAAAGTTTCCAAGAATGTTATCCTACATCTCTTCATACAAAATTGTGTGATGTTGGGCTATGTAGATATATTGTGCTCATAGCACTCAGAGGCAAGCTAGATTCTGTGAAATGAGAGTTGCTAATGAAACTCTGAGAAGCTTCTCCAAATTCATTAAACAACAAGAGTATTCAAAACCTCTCCTAGGATCTGTAAACAGTTGTCTAAGGCACAGTACAAATACATGCAACTTGCCCTATGTGTGCCTAACTGCTGCTGGTGTTCTCAAATACATCGCTGAGCTGCTTCTGAGCTTTTTTTGCCAGGTGACAGTAACAAAACTCACAGAACATATAATCCCTTTGTTACTGTGTTGGAATTAAGACTGAAGGCAAAACCTGTTCAAAATAGTCTGTCTCCTTAGCTGGGACCAGCCTTGTGTGTGTATGGAGAGCACATCTAAGGTGGCCGTGGACTGCCAGTAGATACAAGCTTAGTACAGTATCATCAGCATATATATGTTTGTACATGGTGTGAAGAGTTGAAAAATTAAGCTTCTGTTATTTCTAGGATGGAAGAGCTAGATTCGAAGTCCTGCTCTGCTTAGTTTGTAGCTGAGATTTGAATTTGGTCGTTCGAGATCCCATCAGGAAGGCATAACCACTGTGCTAATAGATATGCTGGTGAAAAGATTTTCACCTCTCCAGCTGGAGTTGTTCCAACTTTTTAAATATTTATTTAGAGACTTAGTACCTAAACTGCTGACCTAAGTCACTGTGTGATAGAAACAATCTCTTTTGTTCACTCTCTGGTCCATGGAATGTTTCTGAGGCAAATAGTTACTGTCAGAGAAGTGGAGAAATCATTACTCAAGGGCAGCCGGCAAGTTGGTAAAGTGCTCACGTGAGAAATGAGCAGTTTTCAAGTGCCTGCATTTAAACCGAAGCCTGTTTTGCAATACATATGCTACCCATGGCCTTATTTGTTTTTCTGTGGTAGAAAGTTGTGGATTTTTCTATCTCCTGGATGGGGAACTTCCCAACTACCTGAGCACATTGTCCGTTTTGGGTGACCAATGTGAGAGTCATGGCAGTGGATGAGCTTAAGCAGAGGGAAGTCTGATGCCTTGGTCATCTGCATTTCTCTGCTGCCCAGGTCTTCTCCATGTGTTGGTTTCTGAGGGTCTTTCCTCAGACATGAGTATTTCGGATGCAGTGTGACAGCACTCCTGAGAGTTAGGCCAGGCAACACTAGGCAGATGCTCACATTACACACCTTTGAGTCTCTAGACTGTGATCCTTCTGTGTTGGGAGGACTATAGCATGTACAGATGAAGTTGTGTATTACCTTGTTATGGGTTGTCTGGCGGCTAGGAAGGGGTTACGGTGTTGGCTCCGTTTCTTTAAATGGCTCTTAAGGAGCTACCCCCACCCCCCTCCAAGGATTTGGTAACAGGGTGGGGTGGGGGAAAGGAGTTTTTTGTAAGAAACTGCTTGGAAGGCAGGGTCCCGCTCAGGACGGACCTGCCCCAAGCCAGGTCCCAAGCCAGGATCAGCNTCCCCTCAGCTCAGAGAAGGCCAGGCTGGATGAGGCTTTGAGCAACCTGGTCTAGTGGAGGGTGTCCCTGCCCATGGCAGGGGAGGTTGGGACTTGGTGATCTTTAAGGTCCTTTCCAACCCAAACCATTCTATGATTCTATGATTTGTCCAGATTACAAAGGCAAACTGGGATCTTAAAGTAGATCTTCCATGTTATAACTTCATATGTCTTCATCTTGAGAATATCTTTCTCCTTTTGCAAGCTGGAAACGCAATAGGTGACAGGTAAAGTTAATTTTCCTACTAGCGCTGGGAAATGTGATTAGGAGTTATACCGAGCATTTTCTGTGATAATGCTTCTTTTTTTTTTCCTCTGAAAAGCTCTGCCAAAGTCAATGTGAACAAATGATGTGAATCATTATAACTTAAGAGTATACTACACGCACTTTCTCATGCTTCAGGAACTCTGCTTTTTCACCACTGTTTTGTATCTGACGGAGTCAGTTAACACCTATGCTTAGCAGATGTCAAATTTTCAAAATCTCTGTATCTTTTGTAGTGAAGAAACAATGAAAAAGAGTTGAGCTGAGATGCTCCAGGACACCCAGGCATTTACGCTATGGAAACACTGACTCATGTTGAGGGCTAAAGTTCATCAAACAACTGGGAGGAGAGCTGTATTTAACCATGTACTGCACTTAACCCCTGACATCCAGGCTGCTTGCTTTCCCTGTGATACAATTTGGTACGTTCAGTTTTTGGTTGTCAGTCAGTAAAAGCTGAGGCAAAGACTCCCTGGCATTTTCAGCATGTCCATGACAGCACTGAGAGGCGGTGTCTGCTGCTGGTGACACATTCCCTGTGTCGTGTCACCCAGAGTGCAAGGATCCATATGCCTGGAGCTGTCCCAGCCTCTTTCAGAAATGAGGTCAAAGATTTCTGTCCTTGTGCACTTTAGCTTTAGTTTTGTGTCACAGCTTCTACTACCAAAAAGCAAAAGATATTATCCTAACTAAAATGGTTGTGGGGTTTTTCTTCTGCTAGAAATTTGGCCTGTCAGAGTTACAGAACTCTCAGTTCAGAGTGTTTAATAGAAGTGCTTGTGGCAGCATTAATTAAGGTATTAGATCAGTTATAGCTAAAGGGAAAGTTTTATTTTGCTTCCTGGGTTGTTGCTTTTTTTTAATCATTTATTTTTGTGTGATTACAAAGTTAATGTTTTTGGGTTGTTTTTTTTGTTTGTTTGTTTTTGTTTTTTCTCTGAAGCAAAATGTAGAAAACCCACAAGCACCAATTCTTTTGTCTAGTCAGAGAAATTCCATCCTTGGCTTACATCAAGAATCTTCATTTATATCCACAGTGAATTAAGTCCATTGTTCTTTGAGAAAGAAGCCAGAATACTTACATTAGAAACATGGTCGTGACTAACTTGATCTTGAAGAGACTAGATTTGAATAAACTTTGAAGGCTGGGATGCTAATGTTAAGTGAGCACTTTATTTTTTTAATAATTATGGCCTTGCCAACCTAATCTTTTTAAGGAGATGGAAGATACATACAGTTCAACAATAGCTTGTGATTGAGTTTCATAACTGTCGCAAGGGACTCCAGAATACATATAGTCTGGACTAAGATGACCTAATAGCAGCTGGATATACACGTGATATTCCTTACTGAAGACAATACAACTATTTATTTGAAGAAATAGATTTTAGCCTGTTAGCTATTATACCAGAGAACTAAATTCTTCCCTAAGATGTGCTTCCAATTTGGTTTAATATATATATGTGTGCTAGACAAAAAATCTATTTAGTGTGTTTAGTGTTGTACAGGGAACACAAAAGCTTAAGAAAGAAGGTGTCTCATCTATAACTGTAGCCAGCATTTATGCTTCACCTTTTTTCTTCTAAATTCTTTCCTTCCTCTGTTTTGAAGCAATTTCTGCTGCTGTTCTTATCAGTCCTTTCAATGTCTTATTCCATTTACTAACTTTCCCCTGAGCAAAGGAAAATCTTCTTTTGTTTTTCTGGTGATCAGTTCTTTTAAATTGAGCTTGTAGGTAAGTCTCATTCATTTTGTACAATCTATCCACTAGAAAACTTGAAGGTGAACAGTCTTTTTCTCTATGGAAAGTATTTACAAATAAGGAAGCTTCAGTCTTTCTTTCTCTGAGCTGGCAGAACTTAAAAGAAATCTCATCAATCTGCATGAGACCTGCAGAGAGCGTCAGCACTAAGCGTGAATTTTTGACTTAAAGCTGGCTCACCAACATGCAAATCATGAGGCTCTGCCAACAGACAACAGCACTGTCTCCCTGCCAAAACACAGGAAGTTCCTACCTGAGATAACTGTGGCTCAGGTGTCTTTACTTCATATGGTGATTGTCTACTGATGCTCTGTTTTAATCTCAGTAAACTTTCTCATTCCGGTCTTCATTTAACAGGTGTCAGTCATGATCTTAGATTAAGGCTTGTACGATGAAGCTGGGGGTTAACATTAGCTGCTGACCTATCTGTGAGGTAAGATACACCTGCGTATAGATGGCACTGTCTGAAGTTGCATCTGCAAGTTGAAAGAACGGGGGTCTCTCCCAGGCAATGCTGCCAAAGGATGCTGCCGTACATCTGCATCCAGCCTCCTGGTAGTTGAGGACAACTTGGTGACAAGTCTATCAAACTGAAGCCAGTTTTGAGAGGTATTCATAGCATTGCTCTTAAAGGGTTTAAGGGGTAGCCAGTCTCCTAAACTATTCATTCGTCCTTAAGGCATCCTTGTTTCATATGGAGGAAGATGTCCCTTTGGCTTTTTGACAGCAGCAGCAGAAGAAAGGAGGTAGAAGAAAGGAAGAGAGGCTCAGATGTGGATTAGTTTTTATTCTACCTTTTGGGATAGAATTCTCTAATTGCAAGTGTTTCTTAGCTTCCCAGGGTTAAAATAGATGGGACACCAAATCCTTGACTCTAACATAGACCCCTGCACTGAGGATGGAGCCAGTGACCCTGAAACTGGAATCCCAAAACCCCAGAGAGAACACTGGACTTTTTTTTCCCAAACACACAGTCCTGTTTGAGTGGTAAATCCATTCTGATACACAGGGCATGGAGAGCATGGAAGCTAGCCTGCTTTTCCTGATGACTCCTCTTGGTGTCGAAAGGGTTAACAATATTAGCATTTAGTTTAGAAGTGCCTGGTTTTGGATGAATAGGGGCAGTTTGTGCCTTCTCAGTGCCTGTTTCAGGCTGTCCTCATCCTGCACAAGGCAGCACTGTGTGCATTCAGACCCTGAAGATTCCACTGCCTGCAGGGCTTTTCTTAACCTTTTTCTTGTTGAATAAAAGGAAAGAAATAAAGTCATTGTTAACTCTTTGAGGTTTGATGACTTAGCTTTGGATACCTTCTTCCTCCTGGAGTACCACTGAATTTGCAAATATGCCCACACCTAGCAACCACACTCAGAAGCAGCTGTCGAGGTTTGAACACTGCAAACCTTATGAAGAAATGCAACGTTGTGAGTTTACATTGAATCTGCAAAAGGCAGCCAGCCGAGTTAAAATACATCCCAAATTTACCTGTTTCTGCTTTCAGTGCACCGCTGTAATTATAGGATAATACTTGTTTTGCTGTCAATCACAATATTACTGCTTAAGAATTCTTAAAAATTCTTATTCTTCCATTCTGTTTGTTTGATTTTCTTTTGTCATCTTCTTTCATTCTGTTCTTCATCTCTGTTTTCTTTGTCCCCTGGAGAATTTTAGTTGTTTGTGCTGTCCTCTCTACACCTCAAAATGACTCCTGTCTAATCAGAGCTTGAGTTCAGTGAGTAAAAGATGAGTTAAAGAAGTCAATAAGCACTTCCAGCTCACTACATTGCCATGTACACGTGTGGTTTGGGTCTTAACTGAAAATAACTCAATATAAAAGAAAAAAAAATAAAGCAACCTGCCAGTAAACCAAGAGCTATCAGAACCTGGAGGCTGGTAAAACGAGCATTACTGTGGGCTTCTCTGCTCCCATTCAGCAGCCAGCTGCAAAAGCTTGCCCTGGGATGGACCTATCAAAAACACAGATGGGAAGCTCTTCAACTAATCTTGAACACAGTGAAAATTAAAATATGAAGTATTTTAAATGAAATATTCTGTGTTCAGCAGAGTAGCGTCTGAAACACCAAAGTCCGTTTCATCAGAGTATACCTGACCTGCTCTACCCCTGAGCCACTGGCAGGCTGTCAAGCTTTTGGCCCTGCCAGAGGAGAAAAACTGTTCTGTTGATTCTGGCATCTAACCCAAATATTAGTGTCAGCCTAAAAGTATTAAAAGGTGAGATTCCTTATGGGCAAAACTAATTCCATCTTGACACATTCCTAACAATCACTAGCTCAGGAAGAACATTATGAGGTAAGATTTATGTTTGCCTCTAGAGAAAGCTTCTTTATTCGAATTAAGAAGAAAAATGAATTTCAGGCAAGGTTTGAACTCTTTTATAGATGCTGCAATATATATGCTAACTAATTTAAGTTATATAGGAAACACGAATGTCTCTTCCTTTACCTTAGAGCTATATATTCAGTGACATAAAGGCATAAGGGCAGAAAGGCAATAAACAAGGCTAACTCTTGCCTAATGAGCCCACACAATTTCATCCAGTTACTCCAGTGCAGAAGTTCTTCTTCATTTTTGGATACCAGAAGATCTAATTGTTTAGTCGAGATGGAGAGTCCTGCATTCCCATTGCTTCTAGGGCTAATTATGCTCATTAAGAAAACAGCAATCTCATAACCTCAGCAAACCTCTCATAATTTTGATGGTACATATTCAAATAAATCCAGTTATTTAAGTGGAGTTTGCTCAGGTTACACTGGAATAACTGAACACAAAATTGGGATCTCTTTCACACTCAATTTCTGAAGCTAAAGAGTTTTCTAACCTGAAGATCAATAAGCTCATTACTGGGTATTTACATGTGGGTTTTGATGACAATGCGAAATAATTACTAGTAGTTCCTTCCTCAGCTGAAACTCTGTTCATGTTTCCTCCTCCTCCCACATAGTCAATCCTCTTACAGACCTCTTACGTGATCTCAGGACAGCATATTCTTGTAATTTAGGCAAAGTATTTCTTCTGACTTTATCAACTAAAGATATTCCTGATTTTTTCTTCACCCATTTTCTATGTATACTTGTTTTCTACTTTCAGTGTTTATTTTTAATGTGAAATTCAATAGTAACTTTTCTTTGGTCTGCTATAGGGTATTGTTTGATGACAGGCAAGATCTGGTAAGTAGCAAAAAACTCTAGCTGTCAATAAGGAAGTTAATATAGATTCACCAGAGGTATTTACTCTTTTTAGAACATTACATAATCTATAGTCTGCCAAATATCCCCTCTTAAAGGTAAAATTTACTGAATTTCAGCTATAATTTATGCTGATAATACATTTCAGCCCCTGTGGATTAGAATCAGAGGCTGATCTCAGTGATATGAGTGTACGCTGTAGGAGTATTACTCCAGGATTGTTCTGATGTAAAAGAACCTTCAGGTACTGAAGGATCTGCACTTTGCAGAGTGTCTAGGTGGCTGCAACCACATCTGTACATTGAGACCAGTTTTCCTGTGGCATCTGAGGAGGCCCCTGATGCATCCCCTGGCAGGACTGGGTGTTGCACTGCACAGCCCTTCCATGCAGCGCAGGCTTGCAGCTCCAGCTGATGGCAATGCTGCATGCAGATACAGTAAAGCACTTCTGTCAAAATGAGAAATATTGTGTTCTGCGGTACGAATATGCTGAACCACAGCAAGGGCAGAAGACTAGATTGTGCCATTCAATCTGCATTGTCATCAGGGCTCCTTCTTTAGGACCAAGTCCAGCCCCACAACACACAGAGATTTGGTTTTGGGGAAAGAAAAAGAACACTTCTGACTGAACAAGGTGAGTAGTTCTGCAGTTGCAATACTTTAGATATGTCAGGGCCTTGGTGGAAATAGGCACTTAATCCTCCTTGTCTTTGACTCCTCTAATCTCCTTAGGCTATCCTGATTTATACAGGAGATCTCTGCAGAGAAGCAGGTGCCTTGTCATAGTCACCAAGAGCAGCCATAATAAATACAAGTACATTTTCCATCAAGGAATTTTCAGGTCTCAGAGGATGAAAAAGTGATGCAGGTGGTCAGGAGCCAGATCAGTGCCGTGGTTTTCGGGTGATCTTCATTTGCATCATAAACCCATCATCTTCCTGAGCACAGAGGAACAGCGGGGCTGGCAGTCTGCTCGGCCTCCCAGCAACAGGCGTGGTACAGGCTGGGGATAGGAAACACTGGCTGAGCTGATGAGGGGTGTTTCTTTCACAAGTTGCCTCCATCTCTGAAACACTTGGCTCCAGACAGTGCTGTTCATCTCTCAGTTTTAAGAGTGTTTGCTAAAGGTTTCCCTCCTCTCTGTGTGGGGTTGACCAAACACAATTTAAGCAAGTGTTTCTGCTGAAGCACCAATGTTCTGTGGTTGTCATTCGTTGTTCTCATTGTTACAAAGAACAATCTTTCTGTTAAAGTAATCTAAATGATCACTTGGAGGCTGCAAAACTATATGTCATTTTTAAGCAACTGTATCATGATGGCCTTAGGGAAATTTTACAGATGCGTTGCCACAATCCATTTCTTCCCCATGAAGAGCTACCAGGCCAGTTGCTTGGATTAATTTGCCACAGCTGGTTACCTCTTTGACCTCAGAGATGCAAGGGTGTAATGCCAATGAGATACAAAGAAGTCTGCCTTTTAAATTACTGATTTTAAGAATTATTTTCTAAAGCAAAAAATGTCAGGAGATGGTATTCTTCCCATTGAATGGAACTACTTGGGTGAGTGTTTTGGCTTCAATTTTTAGTAATTTTCTTCTTTCTTTTTCTGTTAACCTGTAGACATAGATAAATGAGAAACACAATATTAATGTGCTTGGAATAATTTAAGACAGACTAATATCTCCCTGACAGAAAATTGCCAGCTCAGGTCTATCATGGCATCAGTCACTGCAAAGTAATAAATTTCTGCAGCAGAGCTACTAGGTAGATACACTGTTTTATTTATTTCTGCAGTTCAAACATACCCCCATTTCCATTTTGACCACCGTTGTTCCTATCTGGCTGTGCTTATTTATTTGAAGTTATTTATAGGTGATACTGTCCCCAGCTAACAACTCAGCAAGCAAGAGCTGATGAATATTAAATTTTAATTTGTCTAAAAACTAAAGGCAACAAATCTAGGTCAAAGATATTGCCTTGGGCAAAGTCCACACGGAATCTTTTGCATCACTGAATGTTACAGCTCCTGCCTTTCTGTTTTTAAATGCGTATACCTGATCAGGCAGGTGCCTTTTTATGCAAGTGGCATATAATTTAAAAGTATCTCAACTGGTAAGCATGCAAATCCTGGGCTATGCACTGCAGAGAAAAACAAAAGTTCCCCCACAATATTAACTTAATGATTGATCGTTGAGATTTGTGTTTGTATTTGCTGCTTGTCCCGTTTTGAGGAAGAGTCTTGCCCCTAAGCATTAGGTGACTGATCTAAACAAAGAACTAAGGGAACTTGAGGAGCCCCTCACAATCTCACTTGTTGAAGCAGTTACTTGGTATAAAAATCCACTAAATGCCTCTATTCTGTCATTTCACTTTTTTATCTGTTTGGCTTTATAACTGCTAGTTTCCTGGTCATCCGTGCTGTGCTTATACCACTGTATTCATGATCTCTGCTGGAGTGATTAGTTCCCTCCTAATACAGCCTGGTTTTCTTCTGGGTCCACAGAGAGCATGGCTACAGTCAGCCTTCTGCAGGAGGTGCTGGCTTTGAGCAGTAAGAATGTGGGTATATCCACATCAAGTGATGTAGGAACCAAGGTTCATTCCTTAACAGTCTACAAAGACCCTGTGGGTACACCCAATGAACATAAAGTGGATAATTTTGGAGCCTGATGGCAGGGATATTAATCTGGAAAATAAAAACAGGGTTTCAGGTTTTTTAGCAGATGGCATTCATCAAGTAGCAGAACTGCAGCAGGAAAGACTGTCCACTGCCTGCCCTCCTCCCTCTTCCCTTCCAAAAAAACCCTCAGCAGATGTGGTTTTGGCATTCGTTTAAATGAGAGGAAACCTGCATCCATGGAATGGGTCCTTCTGGTGCAAGAGATGATGTTTGTCACACATAGGTATGCTGAAAACTTATATGTAAATTCTTTTGCGACAGGGAAAAACATGCCAATCTCTAGAATTCTTAATCAATGCAAATTATAATTTTTTTTTAAACTACAGAATTGTTAGGGAAAAAATATCTCTGATGTGATACATGTTGTCTCTTATTCTCATCCTGACATAGTTTGGTTTTCCTGAGAAATGGCATTACTCCTGCTCTGAGGCAGCACACCCCAGGGGAATTGTTCCTTGGGGCCGTTCTGGAGCACTTGTTTCTCCTGTTCAGCCATTGCTGATGGTTTCATACAGTCTCTCACGTAACCTGTTGGACTTTCTGAACAATTCCTAATGCTTTCTTACCATCTCTTGCTACCAAAGATAACTGTAATTACATTATGCAGGTGTTGCCTTAGGAGTAAACATAAAAGCCTTTAATGAGAATTATAAGGATTTTTAAAAAGCCTCCCGAACTCTGACATGTTGTCAGGCATCTAAGAAACAAAAAGCTTACAGCTTTCCTAATTGGAATACTAGAATTATTTAAAGATAATACAGCTCCTGGGTTTCTCCTGCCTCAGAGTACATTCCTTTGAAAATCTCAGCTAAGGGCTTTAATAATTTAAATACTATCTCTTTTTTATTTTTTTCTCTTTTTCTCTTAATCCTGTAGAGTAAAAGATCTCAAATATAAAATCAGTAATAAAGGGCTGATGACATTGTGGACGCACATTGTGGACACATGGTCCTACTTGACCTTAATCTTTGCTATTTAACATTTCTTATGAGTGCAACATGTGAGGAGGGTTCCTTTTCCCCGATATAACTGATTAAAATGGCTGAATGAGGAGAGGTAGGGGAAAGAGATGGTGTACCTGGCTTGGGTCATTAGCTGGTCTCTACTTCACCTCAGTCAGAGCTCAAATTAAAAAGAATTGACTTTATAGTCAGCTCCCGTGGGAGCACTGGGAATAAGTAATATCCACAGGTATTGGTAGGCACTGGATGTCCAGCTGGAAGAGCGCTGCACTTCAGAGAGCAGAAAAAACTGAGATGTACACTTCATTACTGGGGCCATGTGATGTTCTGATGACCCCAAGAGAAAAATGTTAAAGCTGAATTATCTCACTTCCCTAATAAATTGGGCCAACAGAAAATCCCAAACCACAGCTCCAAATCTTAACTGTCCAGAAATCTGGGGAAAGTTTATCCCTGGATTACAAGACTTGGGGCTGCAGGTTTTCCCAACCTACAGCACTGACGTGAATCAGAAATACTGACTGTCGTTTGCATGTCAGCCTGGACAGTAAGCTCTAACTCAGGCAAACCACAAGAATTTCTAAATTAGGTTTGCTATTACTCAGCTCCAGTTCTGGGAAAGAAAATATGCTCTTATGATCTGTCTGTCTATCTGTCTATCTATGTTTTGTATGCCTATACCAGCTGATTAAGGCAGCCCTGAGGTACAGCTTAGAAATGCAGGCTCAGGTGAAGCAAAGTAAACATTTTCATACCTATGGGAGTAATATCTGTCTTCTCCAGGAGCACTCTAGGCACTAGTACCCATATATCTATGATGCTACATTTTCAGAACAGTACTGGTCACAATTATCTTCCAAACTCCTCCTTGGGATGACTAGGGAATACCATTCACTGATCAATCCCACATGCCTTGCACATATTTCTGGTCTGATAATATAGTTAATGGTATGGGCACAGGCTGTTCCACGTCACTTGTCCTCATTGCCAACGAATCATCTTAGGTATCTTTATTTTATTCATATTTTGTTGAAGGAGGCTTGGTAACTGAGTTGTTCAAGAGGCAAACATTGATAGAGGTTGGGAAGGAACCGAAACTCTTGGCTGGTGCTACATAATGCATCTTTGTGGTCACAGCTCACAATTTACGGGACTGTAGCTGATTAAGGAACATCTTTGTCTCTAGCTTCCAAAGTTTTTACAAAAGTGCAGATGAAAATGAATAAATATCTGTTGGATTCTCTGTGGCTTTTCCTTTTCTTATGACTCATTGTGTTTTTCACGTACAAAGTAATGCCTGGCAGCCTGACATGGGATTATGGGATGTAATTGTATTTTTTCCCTGCAGCTATTTTTGATGGATCCAAAGGGAAGATCATTAGATAGAGGAAAAGAGGCATTATGCTGGTTATGGTAGAAAAAGAGAGGTTGTATTTGTAAAAGTGGGGGAGAATAAAAATGCTTTAACTTCTGGGAATGTGAATGTCTCTCAGCCTTGCATGTGTGCAATCCAAGAGCAGAGGAGAGAAGGTTCCTCAGAGCCCTGACATGACTGGTTTTTCTTCCACAATGAAACACTCTGGAGATTTCAGTCCAGAGCCAATTTCACATCTGGATTAGTCTGCAAATCACTCGGATTCATTCTAGCAACTTTAACAGATAGCCTGGGGAAGCTTAGGAGTCTTCGTTATTGGAGATCTTCACCACAGCTTATACAAAACAGCTGTTCAGGACTGACCTAGGTGTAAGAGTCTGCCTTTGGCCAGCCACTGGACAGCTGATCATCTGAGGTCTCTTTCAGCCCTGTTTTTCTAAGTTTCTACGAATATAACCTAACTGGGTAAGAACATGAAAAGAATGAGGCTCTGACTAAAGTCTGAAGAGAAGCTTCTTCCTATGTTCATTCCAGAATCCAACAAGAGTCCAATGGATTTGTGTATACATCATACAATATATAAATGGCAGACCACTTTTAGAACATGTTGACATTTTATGGTATCAGCAAAGTCAGAGAGATTTGAATTGCTGTAAGACAAACGCGTCATTGTTCTTTTTTTTCTTCCTCCTCTGTTTGACTAATAAAGAGCTTACATGTGGAAAAGTAAGATAACCACATAAATTTTAATGGCACAGTAAAAATAGCTGTTCACAAAGGTTCAAAAGACTAGTAATAAATTTGAAAACTCCCTTTTCTTGCTTGTTTTATAAATGGACATACCTTGTCTCTATTAGATTACCCTCTCCTAGAGAGTGACTTTAAACATTAATTACCAGAAAAATTCAGGTCAGGTGCCTTAGCACCTACCTTACAAGACACTGAATTGAAAAGATCTTCATCCAGTGTTGTCAGCTAAAGGCTGTTGGTTAGAGATTACATTGAGGTTCACAGAAATATACTGTAATATTAAGGAGTTAGAAAAGTTTCTGAACACAATTGCAGATTCTCCCTATTGTGAAAGTTACAATTGGTTTTGGCAAAGCTTTGAAGCTTAGAATAGACTTTAAATCTCTAAAAGCCAAGTAAACAGACAACAAAGTCAACAGTCACATTATGATTAAATCATTTGAAATATGTCTGTGTCTTCTTATCTGTTTGTATGTGCAAATATTCTCCATTAAGAATTATCAGCATTAGAATTCAGGAGGGTGATTAAAAATATTTGAGGATAAAGACAATAAATAAAAAATTATGTGTGTCTCATTCGGTGTGAAACAATAGTATCAGTAACAAGTTTTGTCCTTGCAGGAAGAAAATTACATTTTAGAGGAGATTAGGATTTTTAAAATAACGTTCACTCATTGTGCAACAGTAATGAAACAAAAAAAAATAATGAAAACTTTGATTTGGTACAACTAGAAGGACAAAACAATCATACTGAGTTCAGCAATTCCAGTGTGTGTCCATGAATGTCTCTGGAAAGACACCTTGGCAGTCTGCCTCCTAGAAAGATATGCATTAGTGAGAGACTTGGGAAAATCAGTTATGGAAAACTTAGAGACTCTGACTTACTCCTGAATCCGATGCACATGGTCCTTGCTGCCCTTTATATCCACCATAATGACATACCTATCCTCCTGCGGAATCAAAAACATGGCAGGCATCGGATCAAAGGCACTGATGGGGTATATACTTACTTTGCTGACTCAAGTTTACTTTAAAATATTAATAAGCTAACTTCATATTGCCAGGCTGCCTGCCAGTTCAAGTATTACCTGTCTGCATCTCTCTAACTTTATGCCAGATCAGGCTTTTTCTCTTCTAATTGGCATAAAACCAGCATAAAAGCACATAGCCAGCACAAATCCTATATGGACAAGGCATTTGCCCACGCATGATCCAAACCAAAGGTCATTGCTGTCTGGGGTAGGTCCAGTTCTAACACACATAGGACCGTGGCCTCACAAATGCCGTCTGGAAGTCTCCGCAAGGTACAGCAGAGGCCAGGGAGCCAGGAAAGCCCCAAAGACCCTGTGGAAAAAGGACTTCTGCCTCCAGGGTCCAACCCACATACAGCATCCTTGTTACTCCAGTTTTGAGACCCTTTGTGTCATGACTGACAGCAACTTCTGCAGCTCAAACAGTGTATTTCATGAACACAAACCCGAGTTAGCTTCAAACCAGCCTGCTTGGATACCGATAGCAGATCACTCAGATTTCTGTCCGCTCTCATGGATGTCCCAGGCCCGCCAAACATCTCTTTGCAGTCTGAAGCTGTATGATCACCTGCAACAGAGTGAGCTGGGGTGAGGAGAGCTTGGTGTGCGCACACGAGTGGCAAGTCGTCCCCCTGGACTTAGTGAAGTACTGAATGAAGCAAACAGAGTCGCATGACTCACTGGAGTGAGTGCAGGAGAAACAAGGTGAAAGCCCTAGATGGCCTTGAGTCCTGTTTTTATTATATGGTTTGAAGCCTATGTTGCATGAAGGTAGAGTCTATCAAAAGTAACATGTTTGGGGGAAAATTGTAAATGCTATCTTCCTACAATGGGAGATGCCATAAGTCATAAGCCTCAAAAGCATCTAGGTGACAGAAATAATGCTAGTTGTAATCAAATTAAATGTTATATTATATATGAATGTAAATAGAGCTATACAAAGAAATTAGCTAATACTGGTAAGATTTAATACCAGCATACTGAATAGCCCAATATTTAGATATATTTTATGAGTTACATTCATTACTACAGTGATAATTGAAAAATATTATATAGCATTTCAATATTTTAATAATTTTTATATAATTGTTCAACACGAATAAAAAAGAAGGTTTGTCTCCAGAAACAGCTCAGGCTTCTGGCTTGTTTCTCCTTCCCTTGTTTCATTACAGTGATGCTGCCAGTTAGATTCAGTGTAAAACATAGCTTATGCATTCCAGGCCAGAATTGTTTTAAACTATGGCTACAAAAGCTGTCATTGGTTAATGTACTAGGAGATGGGTAACTTGAATTATAGGTAATAAAAAGTCTAAAACAGTCTTAGAAAGATTTTCTTAATTGGTTTCCTTATGAAGTAACAAGAGGCAAATTCCCTGTTATTTGCCTTTTCTTTAAAAACAAAAGTGACTGTGTCAATGCCAAATGTTCAGCTGGAACTGAAAATTCAAAACTTTAGAAGAAAGTGTAACCAATGTGCATCTGCACTGGAATAAATATTGCCTTTTGTGGCTATTACAGAAACACAGCATTGCTGGAGGGAGAATTATTAAAGTTAAAAAGTTCTTTATTCACCAGAAAGAGAGCTATGAAAATGAGATCCTTTTCAAATGAAAAGCCCTGACTAAATATTCGACTCAATGGAAGGTGACATAGGAATAATACTGTTCAGGAATAGAAAAGGAAACTCCATTTTAACAAGGCATCAAATATCAAATTAGAACACCATAGCACCAAGGAATTGCAGTTCCTAATACTGCTAACATTTTAATATATTCAGCACTGTGTGACTAGCTTTTCTCTGCTGTGTGGCATGGCTGAGAATACAACATCAGCATTAAGCAAATAATGGGAGTGTTGCTAAGGGCCTCAGTGAGAGCAGGCCTCAGTTTAATGTGTTAAGACATCATCCAAGTAATTTTCTTCTTGCCTTCTTCAATTTGATATAATACATTATCATAATAAAGGGAGCTGGGAGCAGTAAGAGTTGATTAAGTGTCAAAATGGTCTCAGAAACTCAGAAAATGGAGAGTTTTATTGTCAGTTCTTTGGTTTCCAAAACACACAACAGTCTTAAAGGACAAAAGATAACTGGACAAGGAACAAGTTGGAATACTCATGTTTAAAAATAAAAATACAAAAGGAGGTCTTTGCATTCCTGCTGTAAGCAACACAGGACTGGGAGGGATTGATATACAGCCCTTTGTACTGCTGAGTCTTTGGCCAAGACCTCCACAAGTGACGAAGGGCTAGGTGTCCAGCTCCTGCTTGTTTCAGTATGCGTTAGCGGGTAGCTGAATGCAAGAGCTGAGACCTTCACAAGTTTATGTTTCTGCTTATCCACATTAAAAATAATATTTTGCACTGAAAGAATTCAGACTTCTCTTGAAAGCTAAAGTAATTCTTAAAAACATTTTTGTCAATTATTATTTTATCACCATTTTGCTTACGAAAAAGTAGAGCTATACAGCAACAGTGACTTGTTTAAAGTTACATTCATTATTTTTTTTGACCACCGCCTCTCTTGAGGAATACTAATACTCCCTATCTGCAAGCAGCACGGGAAGGATAAATTAATTAATATTTGCAAAGAGCTTTGGAATCCTGAGCTGAAAGGTGCCAGATAAATGTAAAGAATTATACTGTAAATTATTCATAAGTATTGTGAATGCTGCTTTTTCAGATGTGTCTGCTGCAAAGATCACTCTAGTTCAGACATCTAAAACATGGATGATGCAAGACTGTTTAAGAATTGACTAGTATACCTTTGGGGATATAAGAATGGCAGTCTACAGGAATGCGGGAGACAACAGCTCCTATATTACGAGGAAAATGACATTTCGATACCATAAGAAGTTCCTTATGCCTTTGAAGTTGCATCTTAGTTCAAAGTTAGTTGGTATTCTTTATTTTTCATGTAATTATGCAAGTGGTTTCATGTCAATAAGTGGGTTTTTTTGGGTTGTTTTTTTTTTTTTTTTT
>VZTO01021066.1:47385-95384 GCA_013400615.1 Syrrhaptes paradoxus
TGGAGAGGAGAGAGGCTGAACGTATTTGTCCTTGAAAGTATCCTGGCAATAACTATAAACATTCCTTCTTATCAGCTTTCTCCTGAGCAGGAATCCAAAACATAGCTTCTTGCTAACTATTTATGAAGAGAAGGAAAAAAAAAATTAACTCTCTTCTACTTAACCCACGACAAACATGTATCATGTAAAAATGAAAATTTGTTGAAAAAATGATGATTATTGCTAACATGCTTTAATAAGATGTCAGCTTATTTTAAAAAAATTATACATGGAAGAAGTTACCTACATTAGTGTGCCTGTAATGAAATTATCAGCAGATGCCGGCAGAGAGAGCAAGATAGTTTTTTTGTAATGGCAGATACTTCATTGGCCTTAAACAGCAATTTGTTGTTGGAGTTGTGTATGTGAACTGGAAAATCACATCCCCTTGCCACTAATTTACACAGGAATTTAAAATTAATTTTTCATGCAATGCCGAATGCCTTTGTGTGTTCGTAAGCTATTAGGCCATATGCCACATATTATTTTGCCAGGTGTTAACATGGTATAGACAAATTACATGCCCCCTGAGATATCTGAGAAGTTTTGAGGGACAAAAGTGAAGGAGGAACATAGGCTGAAAATAACAAGTTTTGGAAATAATTTTTTAAAGACTTGAAAGGAATTAAAAGCATTGTTTTACAACCTCTCAGTAAGAACCACCATATATATCTTAATCCACAGACTTGAAAAGATACAGCAGATGTATAGTGTTGATGAAAGATCTAATTTGACCTACCTTGTCCAACAAAGTTCTCACTGACTTACCAGCTCTCTTAAAAAGGTCCATCTTTAAATGCTTAGAATGGAAAGAGTAGCAGAAAAGACAGTCCAAAGAGATTGTACTAACACAGTAAATTATTATATTGGGATGGTCTCTTCTCCTATATTATAGTTTTACGTCTGAAGTATTACTGATGATTCATCAGGAGAGGGAGGGTAATGAACCACTTAGGTGTGTTAGAAAAGAAGTGCCGTTCCGTAGTCTACATCCAGTCCTAGAGAATGACTATCAGATCCCCAGTTCTCATAGCATTTCTGAATACCAAAGTCAAACAAAATATTGTTTTAATTCCTCTCTGCCTGTAGGTCAAATAAAACTATGCACATAAATCCCCAGGCAGTGTTATAAAAATGCCATACCTTTATTATTTTCTTATAACAACTTGATCATCTGACACTCATGTATATTTGCATGAGGCCATTTAAAGATACGAAGATGAGCACTATAGCATATCCTTAAAACAGAAAAACAGATAAATATATCCTTCAGGCATACAACTGGTAACAGAAACACAACCCATCAGTAGTGATGTTCACTCAGATTTTCAGCCTATTTGAATACTATTCTCTAGCTCTTGCCTTATCTTAAATGATTGCAGTCTTTAACATATAATTATTTAGTTGTACCATGCTGTGTTTGTCTGCTGCTGAAAAGCCAGAGAGCTACTCCCTGAACTAATAATTATTAGGACACTACTTCACTGTTCACTTAGTAACATCTGCTGTCAGGCTTGAATCACCTTGTCTTCAGGCAAATATTAGTGGTTAAAGGTAAGATTCACGGCACTGTCTGAGATGCAAGTAATAAATACTTAACAGTGGGGGCTCTCTTCAGCTCTGACCTCTGCTAATTATTCTGTGCAGGTGCCTGCCAAATCTCATCATGTTCCCCCCTTTTTTCCCCACTATTATTTCAGTAGGGTTACCTTCAGTGTCGTGAAGGCTAAAGGACACTAAACATTCCCTTTATGGCATTTGCCATATGGGTGTATTATCAGCTGCTTCACCGTGCTTTAGGCTCTGATGCTGTGCAAATTGCTTCTGCTCAAGCAGAGGTTATGGGTATGATGCCACTTTTCAGTGTGAAATTCTGTACTCCATGTGGTTCAGGAGTTTTCTGGCTTTGCTTCTGGGAATGTCAGTACAAAAGGAGTTTCACAGTCTGTGACCCTGATTGATAGTTAGTCATCCTTGTGAACACTACTTCACACAAGCTCCTCTGCTGGGTCCAAATGAATCCTGCTGTAAATGAGTAACAGGTTGCACAGTCAGACCCTATAAATTAGAGCAGTAGCACAGAAAAGGGCTTTACAAAAAATACCTAATACATGATACTTTCCTTTTGCTTTTGCACAGAAATTGTGGGTAAAGGTTCATGCAGCAGATGGTATCAAACAATAGCTACCAGATAACAGAGAAAACAGCGATGGCATTTGTTTTCTAGGAGTCAGTCTGGGACTGGGCTCAAGCCAGTTTTCACGTGGAATTTGTGAGTGTTTAGCATGCTACGAAGCTGCTACTACCCGTGAGGTCAAGAAGCCAGTTACTTTCCACAGGCACAGGTTGAGCTGTGACATGGCTCAGCCCCTTTACCAACCCTTGCTTCCTGCTCTGCCTTCACACATGGACTAAAGTGTCCAGTCCAGACCTGGGAGGAGACGGTATATCAGGCTTGAGACATGTTCACTACATCTCCGAGAACAAGCACCACAGAAACTTTATGATAATCGATAAGGACCCCACAAGGCAGTCAGAGACAGAAGGGATATACAATCCTTCCGAGCTTATATCTGTCTGTCAAATAAGTTGAATTTTATCAATCAGTCACAGCAACTTCAATGAGAATTCAAAAAAGCATGAAAGGACAGCTCACTTCAAAATATCTTTTGTTTTTCTAGCACTAGAGAGTAGTGGCAGAAGTGTTATTTTTGTAGTGTAAGGTTCAAAACTTTCTACTGCTGACAAGAACTTTAAGAAGAAAAATATGTCAACATTCTCAATCACTTCTTACTCAGACCTGCATAGCTATTGACTATCATACTTTCTACCCTTAATCTCTCAATCCAATTAAAGATTCTATAAAATGACAGAATGTATTAGATGAAGAATAATTTAGCAGGGACAGTTCCATTGATTTCATAAAAGACTTGGTACTCTCTTTTACAGTGCAATTTTGATCTAAAATATGCACTTCATGAATCGTGAGTCCATATTCATTGGGCAAAAGCCCAACCAACTTTGGATAGGATTTCAAGAGAATCACTGGAAACAAAGAGGACTAGATCATGTCAAAGTTCTCTTCAGAGAATGAAAAGTACTTTTCCCATATTTCACGTCCCCAATGATGATAAAAATAGCTGCATGCCACATCATATAACATTTTATTCCTAAGGTCAGACTTTTCTGGGAAATCTCTGTGCTTTGAGTTTGGTAGGGTCACTACAGGTCTATGTCAAGCTACAATTTGTGCTGTAATATTTACATCCGAGTTTTACCTTGCATTTAATAGGATTAGGTTTAGTACTGCAATATCCTTGTGTCAGCAAAATGGGAGCTAGGTCCTCATGCTTTTATGCATAGTTAACAGAACAGATGCATTGGCACTTGTTTTAAAAGTAAGGTACGATTAACTGTGACTGCAAACATGAAAGTTTGAGTTGAGCTTTGGAACCATGCATTGGGGATTCTTTTTAGGCTGAACATGAAATGAATTTCAATATAATTTTGTATTGTAAATGAATTCCGGTATGTCATTTTCAGGCATTATTGTGGAGGAAAAAAGTGCCCACTATTTAATATATAGTTATTCTAGCATTGGTATCTGGAATTCAGCTGCACAAACTTAGTGGTAAATTGACAGTATTGTTTTAATTAAATTTAATGTCGCCTTTTTTACTTTTCAACATCTATCCTCACAGAACATTCAACAGAGTACCCATTGTTGATGTTTTCCTGTCAATATTTTATAAAAATTTTAAGGCATTACTCAATATTAAAGATAATTCAAAAAAATCTATCTTCAGAGATGTATCAGAATAAATATAAAATATAATAATTATAATCTCATACATTCATATAATCTTATAAAATTATGCATATCCCATGTACCTTATTGTCTAAGCAGCAGATGGCTCCACAATTAAGGGAACATATTTCCTGAAATTCATGGGCCAGAAATTCTGAAATATAAAATTTTGTGTTTCAGGAGATAAGGCAATAATCAGCTGACATACTACCAGGTGATTTCTCTGTGTGTGGTTTCTTTTGTTATTCTCTGATATTGCTTGTTCTGCTGACAGCCAGATTGATGATATGGACAAAACCAGACCATTCTCCTGTTCTGCTCTGGCAATTTCTTTGTTCTTCAGAGAGTCTTTCTTAGTCGTCCCGTATCTGACATTGTACCCATCACTAAACTTCCTTGTTACCTCTGGAGACCCCTGTGGACTTTACTTACGATGGTCAGGTTAGGAATCATTCTGAAGGGATGTGCTCTAACAGTACGATTTGTTTTGTGTAAAGCGTTACTGAAGGGGCTGGTCAATGAATAAACTATGATTCAGTTTTCACCTTGCTTTTTGAGAGCAGGTGATGCACATAAATCCTTCACTGAGCAAATTACTCAGCCATGAGTATCTGCCTACTGTTTCTCATTCCTCAGGGAGGGGAGCCTCTGCTTGCACAGCTTCCTACATAAACCAGGCAGCTCATGTTCTTTGTCTTCCTTTCTTTCTTCTTTTTTTTGGGGTTGTGTATCTGTTTTTGTTTTTTGTCACTGGAAGCTGGACTTTACTTCTCTGCACCTTAACAGATTCACTAACACTCTACAAGAACTTTGGTCAGGTGGCCTGCAGAGGCCAAGAGCAAACCAAAGTTCATTGTCAATAAAGCCTGACCCTGCAACTTGAGAGATGCTTAATATTTAAGCAGTAGTCACTGAGAAGACTCATGCTAAAACCAGAGTTGGAAAGATGATCAAGTAAGACATGATTTTTGGAAAGCTGGTACTGGATCTCAGTCTGTATGTTAGTACAGACAAGAGGAAAGAGACACTCATGAAATGAACACACAGCTAAGAACTTCTTTGTGTTAATTCAGTTACTGTCTAAGTAGGTTTCACAAGTAATATTTTGGGAAACTGAAAAAGAAGAACCTAGAATAGGGCCTTTTTTAAATTATTTGAATCAATTAACTATTCAAAAAGACAGAAGCAATGAGAGGAATGAGAATTTTTTTAGGCAGAGAAAATTTTCATTACATAATTTTGCCTTTGAGTGGGGGGGAAATAGAGTACTGTAGAGAACAAGAAACTGAATGAGATCCTTGGCTCACTATGAGGAAAGGAGAAGTATTAATGCAGAAGATGTTAGTACAGCAGGGCGTTTTGGTAAGTTGATTCAAGATATTGGGAGGGATAAATGCCTATCAGTTTTGCTGTGACATGTGAAAAAGACAGGCAGAGGGTCTGCCTGAATAGGAGAGTGCTACTGTTCACTCCTTGTATGTTATGCAGCTAGCAGAACATCTTTCTTCCTTACATGTTTGGCTGTGGAATTTTGAGGGGAGGAAATATCACCATTGTACTTGAGTCTAACTGACTACTTTGATCCTGAAAACACTTGCTAGGGAAAATCTGAAATTTATTTATGGTTATGGGGTATACAGGAATTAGATGGAAATCCTATAATGTAGGCATGGACTTTTCTAAGAAATCACGTAAAATAATTCTGGTGTTCCAATGGCAAATTGAACACAGGGTCCTGTAAAATAGTTCCAACTTCAACACATAGCAAAATTTCACTGAAGACTTGGAGGGTGCTGTAAAGCATGCATAACTTTTATATCTGAAAGTTAACAGAGAAATGGCTCTACATTATTTTTAGATTAGGTTAGGATTAAAACACAGAACACTCTTCTTGAACTGGAGCAAGTGTCTAAAATCAATGAGGAGATTCACTAAGGACAAATGGAAATAAGTTCATGCATGGGAGAGTAATCAAATTCAAGAACACAGTTAAATTGGGTTCATCAAGAAATGTGTAAAGATTAAAGTAAACATAACTTGGGGGTAAGTCAGCAATCATAAAAAGGAAAAGTTCCTGTATTGGATTGTATCAACTGGATTATTAGAGTAAATCAAGCTTGATGGTAACACCTGGATAATAGTGCTGTTTTGGCTTTACTTGAAATAGCACCCATATTTTGCCATGCTGCATTTCAAAGAGAATAGAAATCTGCAGAGAATCAAAGGAAGAACAGCAAGCTTCCTAAGATATTTAAAAACTTGATCCATGAGGGTGGAATAAGAAAACAAAGCAATGAGAGAGTGTGAATACCCTAGAAAATAAATTGTAAGAAACCCCACAAGACAAAAAATGCAATTTTAGAAGAAGGAAATCTTATGTCACAAGCTGTTATCATTTGTTAGAAGGAGAAAAGGAGCTGCACCCTGGCATGGGAGAATGTGATTAAGTATTAGAGGATGCTTAACAATTATTTCTGTCAGAAGAATCAATTGCAAGGAAGCTGAATGAAGTAAACTCATTTGAAGTATTAGTAGCTAGTCCTAGAACCACAAGGAAATATTTGCATCAGTTCTACCATGACTCAGGAGGATGAGCTACTATGGATGACTCACTTGAAGTCTCTTCCCACTCAGAATTTGCAGAAGCTCTTTCTGGAGTGTTTACTTACTTAAAATAAAATACTAGACTGAAAGCACCAACTTATGCCTCAAGCTGTGTAGAGTGTTAGAAGTGTAAACTCTATCAATTTAAAGTATTTCAAAGGAAGATGTCTTTAAGGACCAAACCAATATACATCAAGGTTTTGAAAAGTAAAAGGTAATGGTAAAGAATCCTGTTTTTCTCTACCCTACTCCCTACTAGCCAGATTTTCCCTTGTAATGTAATGCAACATCTGTTTCTAATTCCAAAGCGGACCAGACTACTGTGGAATCACAGCAGATGTACTATTTTTGGTACAGATTATATCTTACATGATTTATTAAATTTGTAGAGTGGCATCTGTGAAACTTTATTATCTAGGAAATAGAAGTAATTAGAAACAATGGAGTTGCACCAAAATCAGTTTGAGCTTAATGTGAATAAAAAAATCCAAACAAAGGGGTGATAGCCCAGAATCCCTCAGGAAGTTAATAGCAAATCAAACAACGGGGCAAACCTCTTAAATATCAATCCATTATTTTATGCATTCACAGTATAGCATACCAAATTTGTTCAGCTCTTTCACACTGGGAGAGGAATCTTGGAGAAATTACAGGGTCCTGTGTATCAGAGACTACTTATAGATGGTTGGTCTCTCTTACTACTCATTAGGGAATAATTCTAAAAGATGTAGCAATAAAATTGTATGAATGGGGTTAGAATCTATCTTAAGCACCAAATGTAGGTATCAGGCATAATTTTGTTATAGGTATTCTAACTTCTTTTTAACTGCCTAGGAGATACCAAAAATCTCTGGGCACTACAGGTTTTGAGTTTGAATTTTCATAGAAATTGTACTTCTGGACTCTTAACTTTTAATGAACTGAATAGCTCTGTAACTGTCTTATGATTATACACAGCTAAGAGCTACCTAACACTCATTTTGGGCACTAGCTAAGCATAGCTCCAGGACCATGCCCTTTCAAAATGCACAGGTTGTCTATGTTTTTTTTCTCAAAACATTCTTGGAAGAGTATGCACCTTCTTCATCGCGTTATAAAATTCAGCATTATTAAGAACATGAAGAATTATTCCTCTGAGAATTTATTCATGTTCCTCCCAGAAGGGCTCTCTAGACATGAGGCTACATTAGAGAACCTTTTCCTATGTACCCTCTTGAGGTTGAAAAAGAAATGAAAATGGAAGGTAACTGTCATGTAGCTGGACAGAGAGAACTAACGTCAAGGAGGAAGATTTAATATACAAGTAGGTAGAGCATTTGGCTAACAGAGAGGAAATGTGTTTCAGTTGGACTGCAGAGTCAATTCATATTATTGGGTTGACACAATTTTTTGGAAATAACATACACCACCACTAGAAGAATGTTAAGAGCTGTTTGTTTCATTAAGATGGCACAAAAGCAGTCTCTTCACACAGTGTTTTTGTAGTCTTTAAAGCAGTTTTTTATTAGTCAGACTTGTGAACAGATTTTACCACAGCACCAGGGCCACTCTCACCCACTCAGTGGAGAAATCCTGACTTCTGATAGCCATGTAGGTGCTTGTAACTTCTTAAGCAACGTAAGTAAACCTTAAAAAACGTACAGTTACTTAAATCAACAAAAGATATCAATTCTGAAATGTTATTAAACACCCAATAACTCAAGAAAGTCCTCCTGACACAAGCCTTGAAAGCCTGGCATCCACCAAGGCTTCATCCAGTGCTTTGATCCATAAAACCCCATGGGGAGATTGCAGGTTTCTTAGTGTGGAAAGGATCTGAGCAGTGATTCATTGTAACACTTTCAACAAATTTGTAATTTTTCCATCATTTTACAGTGCAAAATAATGTGCATTCTGTTTCTATATTACTGTAAATCTCCAGGCCATGAAAGGGAAAATTCTGAAGCTATCTTTGTGATGGAAAGAAACTGTTTATTTGGGACATCTCTCTGGCTAACAGGTATGTAAGGGCTAGTAAAAGTTACTGTTCTCCATATATTAACTACATATCAGTCCATTTACTCACACCTTTAATCCACTGTCTAGAAATCTGAGAACAGAGAAGACCATGGCTTGTGTATCAGGCTGTGGACTTGTCCTACCAAAGCTGTGAATTTTTCTCTTATCCTTTTAAACTAAAATGATTTAAGCATAGAGAAGATGGAAAAGAGTCAAGGAGAGAATGAATATATCAGCCACTGAAATAATACAGTCTACTGTGGTAAGAACCTGGTCCTCCATGGTAGGCAAGAGGAACTTTTTATGTGGCTTGATACACAATTATATTTCTATGTGTTCCTGAAGTCACTCAAAAGGGTGGTGACAGAAATGTCATTGGAGGTGAAGAATGTGAACTGAAACTGAAATGGTTTATGCTATTTGAGTGCAAATTCACCTAAAATGGCTCCACTAAGCACCTGCCTGGTGCTAAGCTACATGAAATCCCAGCTGGAACTGACTCTGATGTAGACATACCCAAAATAACTTGACAGTACAGTCAGGTCATGGTTATTTGTAGATAGATTATTTGATTTGTAAATAAAACAAGGCCAAACAAACAGTTTTTCTGGCAGAACTTATTAATTCAGACACTGTGCTGTACTAACGTGCCTGCACATTTCCTCATCTCAGCTGGCTCCACATAGCCTCAAGGATCTGTAGTTGAGTTAATCTTGTTTGTATTTGTGGAATGGGGTGGTGTTGCTGAGATGTCCATGCTGATTTGGGACAATCTGTGTAGGCTGGGAAATAGTAATCATACTATTCTATGGGTCTTCCATTTTCCAACATGTCCTGATCATGAATGAGAGAGAGATGATTCTGGTTCAGTTTTCAGTGCTAGTTAGACACAAAGCAGAACAGATCTCAAAGGCTGCTTAAAATTACCATTAGCATCTGATTGTTCAGCTTAGTCTGACTTGATCACAGCTGTGGCTGTCCACTGGAACTGGTTAGCTCAAAGCTGAGTAGGTAGAAGTACCCCAATCACAGTTGGCAGTATATAATTTTTTTTGTTGTTATGTTGCCTATTATCCTAATATAACACCTTGTCCTTTAAATGTTCATGTTCAAGAAAAGTCCAGAAAAATACAGCAGCAGGGGACACAACAGGGAAAAGATGATTTTGTTATGATCTGTGAAGAAAAATCTTCTCTTAATGACTATCAAGGGACATGTTTATCTCAGTGGGTGTGTTTGTTGCTTTTATCTGGTGGTGTGAGTTTCTAAGATAAATTCATCGTGACCTCAGAAGAGTATCAGCTCAGAAAAATATATAATCCTTCCAAAGTCAATGTTACAGAATTACTGTAAAAAATCTGAATATTATATAATTGGAATATCCTCATAAGCACTATCTTTGAAGACACCCATTTTCACCCCTGTTTTTCAGACAGGGAATGGAAATTTATGCAAACTGAGGTAGATCGGTGAAAAGCTTCATATAAAATAAATTAAATCCAGACCTCAGAACCAGTTTATTCGAACTGCAGGTATCCTCACGAATGGAGGAAATTAGAGTTAGACACTGAAGGACAGGTTGAACTCTTTGCCTTGCTGGTGGCTGCTCCGACTTTCACTAAAATAAGTGTTTTCACAAGTATACAATAAGACTCTCTTCATCAACAAAACTTCCCTAATTTATCTTAGATCACTATATTTGATATATGGACTGAATTTTCCTACATGGTTGTGGGTGAAGAAAAGGAGGGCCTTGTTCTGTTGTGGAAGTGGTTAAAGGTTGCTGGTAGGGTACACCAGTACAGAACTGACCGGAGAGGAAAGCCAGGTCTTGTGAGTGTATGGCTTGTTGTTCTAAGAAGTGTTGGTGTTTAAGCATTCACAAATTACTCAGAAATTTTGTATCATCAAAGAAAGAGATCTGCTGCTATAAAAAGCTTTATTCTGAATTTTATCATGCATTGCTTGTCTCCATATGCTACACTCAAACAAAGTGTGGAATGACTAGCTTATAGAAACTTGCATAAAAGAGTTTATTACCAAGTAATTCTTTGGTTCCATTGCAAATGTTAGCTTTTTTAAACTATCTATCTCATGAAGCATTAAAAGGAGTCTCACTCAAAAACTTCAAAAACAAAAAACCAAAATAATGTGGTTACTGTTTCTTATGTATGGCTTTCAAGGCATAGGGTTAATTCTTTAAAAAACCCCACAGTTTTCATAATCAACAATTTACCTCTGAAAACTAAGCATATAAATAAGGTACCACAACAGAATATTCAGCTACTACTGTGCTACCATTTTANCAAGAAACCCATGCACACACATTTTGTTTCTTGTTTCTATGAAAAATGGAGGGAGGAAATAAAATTAAATTAAAATTTCCATATAAGGTAACAAATGACATTTTCTGATTAACACAATTTTGAAAGAACATTTTCCAATCATCCCTATTTATGTGGAAGATTAGCTCATTTCATTGCTATTGTTCTGTGCAATTCTCCATGGAAATTCAACCAGAGACAGGGAGAGGTAATGTTGTTGGGATCAGTAATGTAGCTGCCAAAATGATTTTCTCACTTATTAAAGCAAAATGTAGTCTCTAATTGGCACTCAGTTTTTTGCATAATTTCTACACAGATGTGTCACAGGATAGTAAAGGTGCCCGTAAATATAGTGCTTGAGTCACCTGAAATATATCTTAAAAATGAAAGGTTTCCAGCAGTGCAGGTATTCAGCCAAAACCAACTTTCCCTAGGTCCCATGCTAAAGTTGTTTTCATGGGTTTTTTCACCTTTCCAATTTTTTACCCAAAATATTTTAACAGGATATTTCGTAAGAAGGCATGAATGTAAGAATTAACCAGAAGTTCCTGGATATATACTGGAAAGAAACGTAAATGTGTTCTGCTCATTCAAATTCATAAACACTACAGAAGTATTTTTATCTCCGTCTGTGCTGTCTGTACACTACTACACACAACAGGTACAAGCTCTCCTTTCCTCCGTCACTGTCAAACTGACTGTGACTCTACCAGTCTGTTCTGGCATCTCCAAACATTTGTTCATTATTCTAAATGATTAAAATAAAGTATTTACGCCTTTAAGTGCTCGATAGCATCCTGTGCATTCCATTTCCCTATTCATGTACTGTAGCAAAATAGCTGGAGCTTTTATGGTAGGAGAAAACTAAACAATTTTGGAGTGACAGCCATGCGTGCAGGACACTGTTTAATACCAGGACATAAAAAAAGCAATTTACTCACTTTTTAAATTGATCTTGACATTTATAGCACACATATTATCCATAAACAGGGAAATAATTGAATACTCCAGGTAAGTGGGTTAATGTGTTTTCATGAATATGAATGATCGTATTTTGCCTATTCTTTCACAGTCTACATAGCTTTTGTTGAATGTCTTTTGATTGCAGGCTATTGAAAAGTCGCATTTTCCTACATCTCATTAGAAATCTATAAATCATTTGCTGGAAGAGACTTTCTCTGCCTCTATATGCCAATATACTGTCAGTGGTGGAGCTGGGACCAGATGTTTTGAATGCAGGTACAATAAGCTTTCCAGTAGAGAGGAATTATGGAAGAACTACACAAAGGGAATTGTCATCAGCTACAGGTTAGCTTCTGCCTTGAAGCCAGTTGTGTTTATAGTGTTTTCAAAATACTTTTTGTATTTTATTTATTTAACTCTTATGTAAGCAAATGTCTAGTCCGTTAGAGAAAATTATTAACCTCATAATACCTTACAGCTGGCTTTGCAATGTATGCCCATTAGTAACAGAATTTAATGGTCCATTAGAATGACAGGGATCACCGAGACACCATAGCACTGTAGACACATCCGCTCCTCTGGGCGCAAACCTCCTTGACATCTTGTGCAGAGATGTTAAAAAAAGATGATGTCATTTGGATTGGGCTGTGATTTATGCATTGATACTAATAATTTTTCAGTTAAAGGGAACAATTTAGGGTTTTTTTTTCAATAGCCTTTTTGGGTTAGCTTGACAAGGAGTGACTGAAGTTGAAAATAATAACCTCCTCTATCTTCACAGTTTTTACATAATTTGATGTAGTTCTGGGGAGGTGAAATAAACATCTTTACATCCGTATTTCCAACTTTCCCCAATAGTAACCAGAGGAAGAAAGTGGCTCAGTTATGTTCCTACATTCAAAATTCCAATACAAAATTCCAGTAATCTCTGCAGAGTCAGAATCCTAGACAGGAAGCAGAGCCACCTGAGAGATCAGACTTCCTTCAAGTTCAGTACTGTGAATGCTATGAATGGTCCTTTGCTGTCCTGACTTCCTTCTGCTTTTCTTAAGGTTGCCTCAAAAGTTTTTCTGGCACACCAGCAAAGAAACAGTGGATCTTTTCTATGTATATGTTGCTCATTAAAACAATAGCTAGAAAATAATTGCTCTAAATACTGTGAGTATCTTTTATGGCACAGCAGCCATTAGAAAGCTTGATTAAGTTCATAAATGTAATTGTTACGAACTGTATGTGCACCTAGTAAGAAACAGTTGCCATCCTAAATTTTTTTGTAACCTAAAGGAAAATGATTGAAAAAAAGGAAGCCTTATGAGAAAACTAAGGCATGGGAGACTGGTGCTAAATACAGTTTGTCGGTAGTTAGAATGGCAAATTAAAGACCAGCTGTATTTACTTGTTAATGACATTTGGGGTGATTCCTCAACTTTAGACCTTGTAAAATGAGGTATCTACATCAAAGCCATGCTTACTGTGCATGTGTTGCAGTTAAGACAAATAAGCTAGATAAGGAGAGATAAGCACCTCTGGAGACAAATCATCTGGCCTGTTTTAGATATCCGTCCACTACACACCATTGTATTTAGAAAGAGCCCAGGGTTACACAACTAGATTTGAATTTAGCTTAGATTGAAGAAAAATGAATCCCAGTTCTAATTACAGCCATGTCCTTGAAAACATGATTTGCCCAGGGTTGGTGGAATTGAAGCAGCTCCCTGTCCAATGCTGCCTGCATTACAGAAATCTTCCTCATGGTGTATAGCACACCAAAGATGATACCATCTGACTACAAATTAACTTCATAATATGGATTTTGCAGCCAATACATTGGCTTTTATTCTACATAGCGCTTTTTGACCACACCAGCTTCCATTTCATCCACAGTTTCAGGCTAGACTATGGTTGCATCCATACAATGGATAAGCTATCTTGAGGAGAGGCTCAAAGTTGTATTTGTTTCCCATCTGCTTTATCCATCTGCAAAGTAGACCGCGGGGCTGGCTTTAAGCTGACCCAGCTGGTGTTCCCTCTTAAGAAAATGGGAGATAAATCAGGAGCTTCAGCGCACACAAGAAAGCAATCTTCGTTCGTGTACAGAGATAGATTTGGAACAGCTGTGGAGACTGCTGCCGCGGCGCTGCGCAGAGGAGATGGTCATGGAGGGCTGTGCAGAAGTACTCTTGACATTCCGCCTGAAAATGCACCAGTTCTACCTGTCACAATGGCAGATGGAATTTACAGCTGACAGATTTCAGGCTGATTGCAAGCTGCCTGTAAATGCAAGTTGTGTGGTCTGGAGAGCTCCCCTGACTGTCAAGCCTCTATGCAGCTCAGACACGGGTAGTATTTAACCTTTTTTTTCATTCTTTCTTCTTTTATTCATATAGAATAAACATCTCTGGGAACAAAATTACTTTGCTGCTCTTTTTCACTGGAAAAGATCAGAAGGTTATCAAGATTTGTGTGTCTGACTTGAGTCAAGTCACTTTGGGACACCTATACACAGCTGAAAGTCCTGCAAAAATCAAAGTGAATTAGACAGTTTCATACTTACCCTTGTCACTTCTTGCTTCTAACTCTTATAGTAACTAAGGGTGGAGGTAATACCAAACGTATGTGCCAGGACATGGTTCTCAATTCCGAGTTAGAAGTCCAGGATCTCAGGAGTGGCTGCATTTGGGATTATGATTTGAGCCTCTGTTAATGTAGTGAAGCCAAAAAGCACAATGGAGATGAGTTACTTTTTGTCTTTCAGATAAACGTGTCTTCATCAGGTGAGAAAATAGAGCTGACCTCTACATGCTTATCTCATAATAAAATGAGAGTGCCTGTCCTCACACAGTGCTCTCATCTGGGGATAGTTAACCCTCCTGAGGAGCCCTGAAACAGAAATTCACAGCTCTTTCAACAATGAAGCAAACCTGGAAGCTGGTATACAAGTGTGTTCTCCCACCAGGACTTTAAGAGCACTTCAGAACACACTTCGTGACTAATGTGGTAAGGGAAGAGCGTCACACTGTCGTTCTGCATCAAGGAGGGTGGCTGCAGACAAGTGACACACACCTTTTGTGTACCACATCAGCCTGTTGATCAACAGCTTTTACAGCAAAACTCTTCAGGGAGAAGCTTTAATTGTTACTGTCACAGAATGTGTCTTGCTGCCTTTCTTATTCAATAAAGGTGCAAAAAGCACTAAAAGCTTCAGAGTAGCAGAAAGCCACATTATAAAGAACAAGGCATTAGAAAGCTGTAAATGCAAAATAAATCAACCATGTTCAGTGCAAAACAGAGTATTTAATGCAGTGTTTTGAATTTACTGGTTTGGGACACTTAATAGGTCTGTCTGTATCTGCTACAGCTTTCAGCACCTTTCATATCCTGTTTTTTCCTCACCGCACGTATAAGCAATATTCTCCCTCCCATGGCATTTTCCTTCAGTTTCAAGTTAAAGGCCAAAGACATTTCAAGTCATTTCCTGCTCAATTAAATTTGTAATTTTAAAGAACTTTGTCCAAATAATATTATTGCTGATATCTCCACTTGATGAAAGACCAGCAAAGCATCCCTATATTTTATAGACGTGCTTGCATCCAAGTCATTGCTTGTGAGCAAATATGTCTTTGTAAATATTGATTCTTTACAATTTCCAAAGTCACTATATTCAAAGTGACCTGGTGCACCAAAGATGCAGGTCAATAGATTCCGACTTTAGTAACAGAAGTGGAACTCCATTTCCTCTTATATGGATAATGATAAAAACTGTATAGAAGAAATATTTATTATTGATTTTTGATCCAATCACATATGTATCTACAATCTTACACCTGCAGGAACAATTTGCTCTAGTGAAGTACTCTAGCTCCTGACTGAACATCATGGAAATGGGCATCCATGTGATGTAAATAGGACCGAATTATTTTAATCCAAAACAGCAATATTCAGAATTGTATTTTGAGTTCTCAGAGAACACAAAATTAGACCAGAATGTTTACTATATTCTAGGGTTTTATGATGGTTTGAAGTTTTAAGGTTCCCTAGTGTCAATCAAGGAAAGTAGATCTCGGTGATTCATGAAATGTCTTTTAACCTGCCCCGATTCCAAAGAGGAATCTGCTGAAAACAGTTCAGACACAGCTTTTGTAGAATGGTAATTTGGATGCTTTAACTTCTGAATTTGGAAACCAGGCTACTGATGCATCCCCTGGAATACACATCTGTGTCTGAGGCTGTAGCATGCTATAGGTTGTCATTCTTACTCAGTTTAAATAAGGCTGAATTGCAATAGGTAAAATTTACCCTGGGGTAATGTCTTTGCAGGCAAGGGCAATGGATTTGCCCCTCAGTTCCTGGCTGTGGGAAATGTGGCTAGCAATTCAGCACATTTCACAATCATTACAGGCACATAAAGTAAACAATTGCTTTGACCTAAATGCCTAACAGAAGCAGAATACACTTAAAAGGATGACTTGATCTGTCTCGACTAGGCAGAAAAGGAAAAGAATTCTGAACATTCATAATCCTCTTGCTTTGTGATTCCATTAGAGAGTTAATCTATTAGCTAAATAATTAAATGTATTGTGAGCCAAATCCTGCGTAAGTTATGACAGCAAATAGGCCAGTAAACCATTTATGGCCTTAGTTGCACTGGTATAATCATAGCAATAGCTACAATAGCAATTGGTGTCCCGGGTTTGCACACCATGGCATGTGTGGGATGGACTCTGTGCTTTCTCAGGCTGTACAGTGATAGGAACACTGCCCACTGGCAAAGGTTTCCACCACTGTAAGCAAGAGTGGAAGCAAATCATTAATTTGAATACTAGTGCTTATGCACAGTGCAAGGACAAAAAAAAAAAAAATCTGACACAAAAGATCCAAACCCAAACAGACAGGAGTATCTCATCTAGACTAGGTGCAAGAATAGGCAAAGTGCTTGTCCTGGGCAGTGGTGTGTAGAAAAGAGTCTGTGTCCTTCATTGTTTGTGCTACCGGGGTTCTGCTGCTGCTGATGGAGGTGAAAGGAATATGGGTGGAGGGGATTGCTCTGTCCTTTACACACTTGCTCCCTACCCCATGACTGTGTATTGCACTGCACTGAGCCTGCAATGCCAGCTCCCCAAGGCTGGTGTCTTCTCTCCCTGATCCCATGCTGTTTCATACTTCTGCTGCATGTTTTCCCCCAGTAGGAATACCCTAGTAACCCAACCCCTCAACCTAGCGTAGAAAAATCAGTTTTGAAGCACTTGTGAAAACAGCTAATCCACTCCTGAGGAATTCCAAAATAGAGTGTAAGTGTTGAAGTTATGTTGGTTCACAGGATGCCCTAGAAACCCCTGAAGGAAATAATAAGAGACAAATAACCAAATATTTTTTAAGAGGCAACAAAAACCTTTCAAACGTTTCAGGCAATCCAGATAAATTTAAACTAAAGACTGATTAACTTTTAATTTTTATTTATAATGCAAACATTGCCTAACAGCTAATAAATTTAAGAGGTACTAAGGACTCTGACACCCATCCCAATAATGGTGCAATGATTAAAACAGTTTAAAAATATTTCATAGCATCTATTTAACGCTTTGCTGATGTAAGGCATGAAAAGAAGTAAACTTAATCCAGACTGCTCAACTTTCCTTTCCATCATCTCTTGAAAAGAACACAGCAAAGTACGGCAAAATACAGCAACGTGTTCCTTTGGTTATAGCTCAGGTGCTTCATTGTTCTTCATGGAAATTAGTGATGCATAATAATGTATGTCATTACTGCTAGTGAAAACCATAGGAGAGATCATTATTGAATTTTAATTAATTAGTTAACTGTTTGGGATTGTCAGACACATCATTATTGAACAAAAATTAATTCTGGCATTCTGTAATTACTATTTCAAATATAAGATGTCACTGAGAGGACAATCTGAAATAATTCCTTTTAAAAAACCCCAAAGGACATATTAAGAAACATTTTATATATGCAAGCCATTTGATTATAGTAGTATGGATGTGATGGAAACACAGAACAGGAATACACTCTGAAAACAGATATTCACCTTCTTACATCTGCAGCTCTTCTAAATAATACGAACCCATGTAGGTGAATTCTGCATGGGGAGTTCTTATTGCTCCGAAACTGCTGCTATCCATAAGAGACTCTGATTTTATTGCTGTTACAACCCTTTGCAGACTAATTCCACTCCAGGATTTCCTTATATATGCACTTTTGTTAATTCATAGGTGTATTTATAGTTTTCCTGATTCCAAGGTAGAAATAAACACGTTCAGAGTAAGCTCCCAACTTGCAATGAAGTCAGCGGGGGGAAGAGAAGCAGACTCGGTGCCAGGCTTGGGGAGAACAGGCCCTAGCGTGGGGCAGGGAAATGGCGCGCGGCCCAGCTGCCTGCTCGGTCTGTGCCAGAGCCCTGTAGCGTGGCACTCCGACTGCGGAGGAAGGCTTTGCCCAGATGCTCTGCCTTGACTCATGTTACACTATTACTTTAGAAACACTGAAACAAAACTTTGTCTTAGAAGCCTAATAGTGTAATCTCCGCAATGGTAACTCCACACATGCTGCTCAGGGGGCACGGAGAGGCTTTGCAAGAGTGGGCTGAAGGGCCTGTGGACACTGCTGGTGGCACAGTCATCTCAGAAGGGGCTGTTTCTCTACAGGCATAAGAAAGGAGAAAATCTGAGTGACAGCATATGGGCCAAAGGTAGAGACTTGCAAAATGTGCTCCCTCCCCCAGCATGTCTAACTGGAGCGGTGCTGTGACTCTTCTNCGGCAGAATATGGGCCAAAGGTAGATACTTGCAAAATGTGCTCCTGGAGCGGTGCTGTGACTCTTCTCAGAAACACACTGCACAGTGCTGGGCAAAACGCTGACAGGTACCCAAGAGCAGTGGCCATCTCGTCACACACGCGTGATGTCATCTTTCAGAAGACGCATAAACCTGCAAAAACACAAACATCTTTTTTCACTATAACCATCATCTTTCCCCTAAAAAGGAAGACTTTCATCCCTATAGCGATTTCCTTCTGGCATGCCAGCATAGTGCTGTGTTTGTTGTCTTCTTAGCCCAGAGCTCTGCAGCTGCTGTGACCATGGCTTTTACAGAGCACTCTCCCCTCCTGTTGGCTGCTTTTCTTGCATTTCTTTATGGAAGACACAATACAGCCGATGGCCTGGGGTTTGATTAAGTGAAAAAATGCAAAGCCATGAAGGGAGTCAATCTGATTTAGGACACTTGTACCTTTCTTTGTTGTCAGGCACCTTAGCCAGTTATGTATCTAAATATAATAATAAGCATTGCTGGAGAATGTGGGTTAGGATGTGTCACACAAACAAGGAAAAAGGATTTGGCAGTAAATGGGCCTTCGGATTTGAAATTCTGACCAGAACTGGACAGCTTCAGACTTCATTACACATAAGTAAAATGTTTTCTTCTAGAAAAATGCGGTTTGTGTTTGAGTTGAAACTCTGGTGTCATGCTGCTTTTAAATGTTTCTTCTGTCCTAGGCTAAATTTGAGAAGAGCAACTGAAAATTAAGAAAGTCTCTAGGAAAAATCCATCACAAATAACTGATGTGACTGGAAGAAATTAGGTTTCTAAAGCAGCAAAAAGAGAAAAGTCTCTGTCCCTCAATGTAATTTTTTGGGTCAGATTATGGTCTCAGTTTCAGATCAGAATATGTTGAGTACCTCCTTTCAAGTAACATATATTTCTGTAAATGCAGTATCAATGCCATAACAATGTCCTCTGTAGCTGTAAGAGTGGTCATTAGTGCTTATTGGTTTCATTACACCTATATTACTGCACTCTGGGTTTTGATCTGGTGATCTGTGTGACTGTAAAGAGTTAACAGGACAATGCAGATTTATCCATAGCGTGAAACTGGTGATCCAGATCTAAGAAGACAATGCTACCCTTTGTTACAGAAACTGCCATCTCATTACTTTAGTCCTACATATTTCTGGTGACATACCAGTAATTGGATGCATAAGCTGTCAAACACCAGTGTTCCCAAGCTCCTTTTCAAGTTTGTGTTTCATAGAAAGTCAAGCTTTTTTCTCTGTTTTGCTAAAATATGGTGTTATATACAACACCACTTCATTGCCTTCGGTGTCATGCTAATATTACCCACTGAATCTGTATTGAAAGTGAGTAAAGCTGCCTTCTTATTTTGAAGGTTGCTCAAAGCCTCATCCAGCCTGGCCTTGAACCCCTCCAGGGATGGGGCATCCACAGCTTCTCTGGGCAACCTGTTCCAGTGTCTCACCACAAATAATAATATTCAGATGTTTATAATTTGGGAAATGTTAGAAAATAGACTTGGAAATAACAGAATTGCAGACCACTCCTGAAAATACTAAAATCCCATAACATTTTCCTATTAAGTAAAGAAATCAGTTAAAGGAAATAAGTTCTAAATAAATTGAGTTCTCATACTGTGCCACTGTGTATGAGAAAAACAATGCTTTCTTTACAAAGTAGGTAAGATTTAAGGCCTTTTGAAATAAAAGCCTATTGTGTTTTCAAACTGTGGAGCTCCTTCACATTGTATTCTTATCAGGAGACAGGTATTTACAGCTGATGTAAAGTAACTTCAACTTTTTGTTTATTCATTTTTCTTGAAGTTTGAATAATTGCAGCATAAATAATCAAATGTGAAAAGTGATAGTCTCAGGAGAAGACTGTAATTTCTGTTTAATATAATATCAGTGTTTTTCTAGCAGTTTAGAAATTGTTGATTTGGTAAATACCGGGACACTGGTGAATTTGGAGCAACATCTGCATGATCTCCTTCACTGACCACTCTGAAAATTCCTTGGAGAAGTCTTACCCCATCATAGGGAATAGAAGATGTAATTCACCACCAGTCACACAATATTGTTAAATCATTATTGTGTTTAGATCAATCCTTGTGCTTGTCTAACTCATAACCTCCAAAAAGTAGCTATATTCTACATCCACTTGTTTAATTTATTCAGAAATTTAGCACGGATTTTTTTTAGCCTTTATGAGAGCAGACTAGCACTTCTGCAGAAAATTTGGAAAAGCTTAACATGAAACAAACAAAACCCCCTTTTTTCTTGATCTCAATTAAATCCACACAGGACACTTTGCCTTTAAAGAGAAACTGTGATTCTGCTCATGGAAATCCTATACATTGGGCAGAATATTTTTCCTGAACTGAGACATCAGGGATAGATGCTGTCCTCCCATATAATTGTTTGTAGCTTAGGAATACGCAGGAAAAGTGGAAGTGGGGGGCAAAGCAAGTTTTCAGGTCCCTCAATAGTCCTTAAATCTACACCAGCGGGTGAATAAGGACTCTATCTGCCTGAAGAACACTTCAGAATATCTTGTCTTCCAACAGGAGTTACAAATGAGTTGTTTCTTTTTCATTTGTTTAAAAAGTATGAACAAAGTATCTGAACACTTAAGATTTACCTTATCAGCTTTAAGCTTTGATGTAGGATGTCACCCAAAAGAACTTAACCCACCTAAGAGGATGGATGAGAAATATCAATTACACAGGTCTTCCCCTTTGAAAAAGCACTGTCTGACTTTTACTTTGAGGAAAAAGGAAGCTTAAAGCACTGCTCCAGCAGTTTCAGTGCTGTCTGACTTTGCAACAGTCCCCCAAACCAAGGGTGAACTAACCATGGATGTCAGTAGTATGGAGCCCGTGTGTATGAATTGCTTTATTTAGTTATAAAATAAATATTACAGGAGTAGCGGGTGCTTCCACATTTCTCAATCCTCACCAAAAGGGAACACCTTCAGAGCAAGAATACTGGCACGCCCCCACAGCTGTGTATGTGACAGCCCTCTCGTTCCTCTGTCAGCAGCCCACTGGGTTCTTATCAGGATGCTCCTTTCACTGCAAATACAATATTATACACCAAGGAAATAATTGCTCTTTTTCTGTTTTCTGGCCAATATCAACTTTAGTAGGACTAAAAACAGATATGTAAGCGAAACGGTCTAGGAGCATATTGGCAGTGTCATTTGCCATTATTGTGATGGAATAGTTATTTATTTATTGCTGAAGCTTTGGTTATAGCTCAGCAAACTGTATACCAAAAAAATAAAAAAATTACTTTTGGGGCCAATAATTCATTCCAATACACAGCTTCAGCTACAAGAAAACACCGATGTCTCAACTGTAGCATTATCCTCATCTGTCACAGCTGAAAGTAATGACTATACAAGAGCTTGTAACTGTGGTGAATCTAACCAATTAATCTCGCACCACCATTGCTCTTTCACACAACTGTTAAGTTTTCACCTTTCTGTCACAAATTGTCTTCCAGCTGTTCAACAAACATCTGCTCTTTTTCTGCTAATGCCCTCCCCCTGCCAGCCTCAACAGTCCAGCTTGACAGCTCCGTTTTTATGACAGTGTGCAATTTTAAACATACTCCTGGTTCTTCTTTATGTATTATTTACTAACTGCACATCACTGACAGAAAAAAAATGGAAAGGATTCTTTTCTGTGCTAGAAAATTTGTGGCTTTCAACACTGATTCAGCAAATTGCCTCTCATCGTTTCCCACCTGAGCAGATTACTGAAGAATTTTTCCTTTATTAAACCTTAGGATTAGAGTGTTCATTAAATCATGCATGAAACTCCCATTCAAATGCTGAAATACTGGTAATGTTGAATGCAGCCTGTGGGTTTGGTCAACACTCCCTGTATACGTTTTCTTAACTCTAACCATTGAAGTCACAATATAAAACCACATAAGTATCTGTAGCTGTTTATAAAACCATGGGGACAGTTCTTTGCTAAACACCTCAGAGGATGTGACAGGAGAGAGGCAGCAGTAAGAAACACTTCTCTCTTCCCTTTTACCTCCTCTGAGCTCCCATTCCCAGTTTAATTTTAGATAGGGGTACATTTTTAATGGGAACTATTAAATCCTACATGTTTCCTTCCACTAGTGACTACTGCAGAGGTGAGCTATGGGATGGGAAATGCAGCCTGTAGCTATTTTTTGCCATCCAATAAACTCGGGGAAAAGGGGAGAGAGATCATCTCTCTCCGTCCTCCTGCCTCATCATAGTACCCCCTCACAACCAGCCTTGTCCTGTCCTCCAATTTCTGTTCTCTGCCATAAGATATCCAAAAGGGAGAAGCAGAGTGCTGTTTGTCCTCTTTCAGGCAACTTCGTTAGGGGAAACTTGGCTCTGTGTGATGCAGAGTAGTGGAAGGCAGCATTGTACAGAAGTGACCTTGAACACCAGTGCAGGAGCTGTGACACTTTCAGTGGGACTGCCTGTAGAAAATTGGTCAGTGACCTACTGAAAGGTTTTGTAAGGGATGCTAGCAAAACTGTGTGCAGCTGGGTCACTGCTGGTTGACCGAAAGACAGGACGGAGAAGGAAATGAGATTAAATACTAGACTACAACAATCCATTCAGCACTCTGCAGCATCCACAAGATGATTGCCTCCTCGTTAACAGCGGCCAGTGACCTGGTGCCTGCCAGCCGACCCATGCTGCAGCTGTAGGTTCGCATCCCAGCTCCTTCACAGTGCTCTGTCTGCCTTTCCTTCCTGACCTAGACTGACCTTGCCCAGGGGATTGTCATCACCGCTAAAAGAAAGAAAAAAGATAAATCAAGATGTCTGAAATGAATGTCAGTGGTTTACAGTTGCCCTGATTGCTCCAAGTTGTTGAAGAAGACAAGGGTCCTGCTCACTGGGTCCTTACATGGAAACATGGTACTCCTGACACAGAGAAATCTGAGAATTAATATCTTTAATTATTTCAGATTCTGGGGAAATAACATTTTTTTAATTATCTCATGTTAACAACATGAACACTTTGAAAAGGAACCAAGTTAATTCTTATAATGTGCATTGTATAGCTCCCATCAGCATCACTGCAGCATTTGAAAAGGAAGACACATTCTTCTCAAACTCACTGGAAAAGGAATAAGAAAATATTTATCATTCTGAAGCTTTTTTCTTACAATGCAAGCTCTGTTGAAAAGATGCTCAGGCATGTACCTGAGGACAGAATTTGCCCTGCTGATCTTTAATGTTTTGGGGCTGACTTAGATCTAGCAAACTATTGTCTTCCAGTGCAAAGCAAAATGTGCTTTTGTAAAGGTATTTATGACAGCTGGGTACGCATCAAAGCCAAGAAACTTAAAAATCACAGGTTTGCTGGTTGTTTAATTTGTTTCTTAGGAGTAATTTAAAATAAAATTAAATTGTTTGCTACAGTGTTAATGATTATGATTATTCTGGACCATGCCACTTTTCTTCTCTTCCTTCCTTTTAAGATCTCTAGTGGTTTTCTCCATCTTTCAGCATTTTACTTTAACACTATTATTCTGAAATAAACATTTCCAGTCTTCCACTTCATCACTTTCAATTATGCTGAAGTATTACAGGGCTAGCTTTTTCGCCTAAGGCATTATGAATTATTTGGGAATACCACCACATTTTTATCTAAGCTGAAAACAAATACAGTGCCAGGTAATTAGCAATTTAACATGGATTCTTTTGTTATTCTTTAATACTCCCATGTTCCTAGCCTACTTCCTCCAAGCTGGAAGTTGCTAAAAACATCTGATACATCTATTATTGTGTTTAAACCAGAAACAAATGTAATACTTTGCTGAAGAATTATGCAGCAGGACTTAAACATATGGTCCCCTCTTAGTGCACCAGTAGTTACCGAATGACTGCTGGGGGTTAGAGCTGGTGTTGCTTCACCACCATTCAGCACCAGAAAAGAAAGAGGAAAAGTAATGTGGAAAGAAGAGGTGTATGAGACAGAAAGCATCACTGAAGGCAACATAGTATGCTTGCAAAAGTTCTTTAATACACTGGTGAGGCCAGTGTGGTCCTAATTCTAAATTTTGGGATTTAGAATGATTTATCCTGGTAGTGTGTGAAAATAGGGTTCCTTAGGATAGTCTGCATCCTGATTTTATTCCAGATTCCCTAACCCACCCAGATTTTATTCCTCCATTTAAGCAATAGGGAGGGAACCTTGCAAATGTGTGCTATTGGACTTTTCTACCGTCTTTTATTTTTAACATTCACAACATTTTGTCACAAAGGCCCTGACTAAGTAGGGTCCCTACCCAGCTGCGTGTTGTGTTTCAGTGTAGAGTGAGAAGTCATACACAGTTCTTTACCGTCACCAGAAAAGTCACCTACGTTCTCTTTGTCCGCCACTTTAGGCTCATAACTGAGGCACTTACACTGGCAGCTATGGCTCTCAGTCTTCTGCTATGGCTAGCACGGAGAAGGCAGGGCAGCACAGAAGGCGATACAGCTCACCTAACTGCCCAATTGTTTCTATTTATTATGGAGGCAGCTGAAGACCACTTGGTTCCTAACTTTATTACTTTGCTGAGGGACTAGAGTCAGGTAAGATAAAACCAAGCTCTCTAAATGCACAAGGCATGGCTGAAAATGAGCCTGTATGAGCAGACGTGAAGTCAAAACTGACTATAAGGCACATTCTGACTCCTTGCTCTTATCTCTTAACCACTCTACAATAACATCATGCTCTGTCCTCTTCATCGTTTTCTTTATTCATGCTCACAGAATAAATCCATTATACTCATATCATGAAGGAGCAAAACCAAACTGTTTCCCAGCCTTTGAAAGGAATTCTCAAGAGAGCTGAGAACACTCCAAGAAAGGATGTTGATACATATATTAATAATATCATCTGGTCCTCATCTTTCTATACTACATCTTGCCTTTGTCTCCTAATTTCTCTTTGATGTAAAAGGTTCCCATCTTCTTTCTATGAAGAAACCCCCCTCTACCATCTCCTTTCATATCCTTTGATCTCATCCTCCCACTCATCCCACTACACTCTTCCACACATCCTCTGATGTCTTTTCTCTTGTATATCTTTTGCTGTCACACTTCTCAGGAAAATAAGGCCTTTTTTTTCTCCTGACATTCTGATGTCATGTCTCACATCTCCATTCTCTAGCATTTTCACCAGCTTTCACTTTTTCCCTGCATCAAATTCAAATCCAAGACTCAGCACAGGGCTGTCAAGCTTTCACATGCAAGGCTCTACCTTGCTTACCTTTCTTACCATTCTCATAATCTTGCATAAAAATTAATTTCCCTGTCACGCATCGACTAGATCATTCCCAACCACATAATGTGGCACTTTTGCTTCAAATCCATCTTGCTTTGCAGTCTTTCACAGCATGTATTCCTCCCTGCCTTCTTGCTCTGGTATCCAGCACATAATTCAGTGATTTACTAGAAAGGAAACAAGGCAGCCAGGTGAAGCTAATTTTCATAGAAGCATAAAATCATAGAATTTGGGTTGGAAGGGACCTTAGAGATCATCGAGTTCCAACCCCCCTGCCATGGGCAGGGACACCCTCCACTAGCCCAGGTTGCTCAAAGCCTCATCCAGCCTGGCCTTGAACCCCTCCAGGGATGGGGCATCCACAGCTTCCCTGGGCAACCTGTTCCAGTGTCTCACTGCCCTCACAGTAAATAATTTCTTCCTAATAGCTAGTCTAAATCTGCCCTCTTCCAGTTTGAATCCATTATCCCTCATCCTGTCACTGCATGCCCTTGTAAGAAGTCCCTCCCCCTCTCTCCTGTAGCCCCTTCAGGTACTGGAAGGCTGCTATTAAGTCTCCTCGGAGCCTTCTCTTCTCCAGGCTGAACAACCCCAACTCTCTCAGCCTGTTCTCACAGGGAAGGTGTTCCAGCCCTCTGATCATCTCAATGGCTCTCCTCTGGACCCATTCCAACAGCTTGATGTTCTTCTTGCCTTGGGGGGGCAATTTTTTCCTGTTTTTCCATACTTTCTCTGCTTTACACACAAATTCACAGGGGAAATGCCAAGAATATTATTGTGGACAGCTTTCTTCTCTCTAGTCTCTGTTTTCTCTACCAAGCTCAGACTTCTCATAGACCACCCAACAACATCAGGGATAAGAAATGCTGAACTGAACTGAAATCTCACGTCTTTCATGGATTTAGGAATGGTGCTGCAATGTGGTGTTTCTGGTAGCTTTTTAAAAGGCTTCTCCTTCAGCCTTTGGGTAGAGATAACTGCTTCATTCTTTCCTCTTAAATTTTTCAACAGAAGTAGGACTCAGTTTTTATATAAATGCCCATAGTGTCACCCACAGCCTTCCTTTCCCAGAATGGTGCCCTAGAGTATCAGACTTTTAAACTAGGCAGAAATGTGGGAGAGAGAGGAGGGAAAGACAGAGTAAGGAGCTGACTTCCACAGCCCATGTGAAAGCCACAGCACTTCACATAAGAGCATGAAAGATTTTAGGGGGTCAGAAAAAGAGCTCACAAGAAAGGAAGGGCATAAATCTGTAGCTTGATCATTAAGGCTCTCTCAAAACCCATTGATTACTAGAACCCCATTTGTCCTGGATGCCTTATGCACCTTTTGTCAGACGTTAATGGGATGAAATGTAAAACCAATCAAAGGAGTGGGCTGCAGTCACCTCTGCCAGCACTGCCCTGCTCTGCAGGTTTTGCTCTCCCATTTGCACCACTCTCATGTTCCCTCACTTTGACCTCCCGACTGTTTTGTGTTTTCTGATACCCAGTTTCAATGTGCATTGATAAGGGCAACCACCCAGCCCTGTCTCTGTGCTAGTGCTGCAGCACTCACCTGTGAATGTCAGCTCTCAGATACCTCAAGTCAACCATATGAAATACTGAAGAGAGGACCTGAAATCATCTGAGTTCTGTACTGAGTTAGAGCAGTAAGTGTTCATCACTTCTTGAAGTGACACAGAAGTGACTCACTGGTATGACCTGACTGGGTTAGATGGGAGTTAGGCACTAAAATACCCTGTTCTTTCAAACTGGGGGCTGTTCTCGACAATAACAGTGACCTGTCACTGCATTAACAGAAACCTAACTGTAACCTAGGCAACCTGAGAACATTAGTAGACCACTAATTAGTAAATAATAAGCAGTTATAGCCTTTCAGGAGCCTCAGGGTGGTTAATAAGGGCTTTCATGAATAAAAAAATAATCTCCTGTTAAACTTCTGGTTTTGGTCACAGTGAGATTTAAGGCTTGTCTGTTGGGAGGCTCATCCACAGTGAGACAGGGTGGGAATCAATTCTGGTCGGGTTAGCCCAAGCTAGCTTGCCCTGTAAAAGCTCTCACTGGGGTCTGCATCCTGGACCTGCTCTGGATGCCTTGTGGAAGTGCCTATGGCAGGAGTCTGCTCAAGCCGAGCCCCTCCAAGCTCAGCCCAGAGAGGTGGACACCATCGGGGGACCAAGGGACACTTCCAAATGGGAAACAATTAAGAAATAAGTTATAAGTAAAGGAAAAATTCCTGTTGGTAGTTTATAAATTAGTACAATTAACAGTTACAGTCTAATTAATCTGTATCCACTGTTTCTTTTATCTCGTTTCCCAGTATTTGGAGAAAAGTTATAATGTGGCCCAATAGGATGCTTGTTGAGTAAGGACTAATAAATTTGGTCATATGAAATTCTCTTAATCAAATGCAAATTAATATTGCTTAAATGAATTATAGTGTTATTTATGTAGGGTTTGCCGCTCCCCTGCTGTCCAGAGTATAACTGAAAGCTTTGAGCAGTTAAGCTACATTGACTCAATGTTCTCCTCTGGTGCTTAAAATGTCTTTTTTGTTTTTGATTTGTTGCTTGTGGGTTTTTTTTTCCAAATAATGTTTATATCATAGAAATATTCCTTCAGTACTCCACTAAGTCTTTATATTTTCCACTGTTTCTGTGTTTTTAAAGACACTGGGGAACAATCAAGAAAACTCACATTTTGTGTTTGGTTTGGGGTTTGCTTGTTTTGTTGTTTGGGTTTTTTTTTTGTTGTTTTTACTTGTGTCAACTGTGTTGTAATGCAATTACTTCAGAGAAGGGACAAAAAGGCTGTTTCTCTGAGATGTTGGTAAACTGATGATGTCAAGTGAATATTAATTGTTCACTGAAGCATAACTCTTTAATTGCTTCATGGAGACTATGGAAATCCTGTAATGGGTTGTAAGCTGCAAAGGAGGGTGTGGCATCTGCTTCCTCTCTTCTTGTATTGCTGTTACAGTCATTTTTGTCCTTCACTTGCACGACCAACAAACTCCTTAGAGCAGAGCAGAAAATATATAGTTAGTAAGCAGCAACTGGCATTGGGACTTTCCTCACTGTAATTGTTGTGTGCGTGTGTTGGTTTTGTTTGTTTGTTTCCAATTGCCTTGCTAATGAGGCAGTGACCAAGCTGAGGTTTGCCCCAGGCAGCAGCTTTGCCAAGTCCTCATGCTTTCTTAGGTCACTGTTGCAGTTGTTGTCTGCCCTTTGGAGCTTGTTTTCCCAGACATCCCAGCTGACTGTACTCTGCATGCACTTTAAATCATCCTTTGTGCCTGTGAGTATGAAACCAGACTCATTCTAAAATGTCACTTGCACTAGCAGAAGCATTTCCTTGCCATCCTTCACTTCTACCCTCTCTTTCATAAAATGAAATTTCCATAATAAGAACCAGAAGAGTGTAGAACCAGCCTTAACTTCTTTCTTTCCATGAAGAAATATAATATATTCAGTTGGTTATTAATGCATTGGGGGTAGAGACAACACAGGATTTATACAGCTGTGAGTTAAGCATTGGTTGTGGAGCAGGATCCAAAAGCCAGCTTGAGGAGGGATAGAGAAAATGCCTAGAACTTCTGTACCTGAACCCGAGCTTCTCTACAGGACCTGTACACACAAATGAGAGTTGCAAACAGTCATATTACCATTTGGAAACTTTATCTCAGTATTTTTGCCTGCTGATGCATTGATTTTTATGAACAAGCAAGGCAGAACTGATGGTGGGTCAGCTTTTCATGTAACACTGTCTGACTAGTGAGAACACTTGACTGAAAACAGAAAAATCGTGCTTCAGACTTTTCTTCATACTGAAGACCTATGACCTGTAACCACTGCACTACAGGGCATGGAGAGGCAGCTCACAGACTCTGTTAAAAATGCAAGACTCAGGGAGCCAGACAGCAAGAAGCCCTAGGCAGGAGGCTGGATTCTGCTCCCAGGACTGCTTCTGAGCCCGATCAATTATTGAATCTAACTTACCAGAATATTTTTGAGAGCAGAGTTTAGAACTCCCTTCTATAAAGTCACTATAGATATGATGAAGCTACTACACACTGCTGCTTCTCACTGCTTATCTCTGTGGCACATAGCTTCTGCACTGTAATTCATCTCCAACAAAATGTAGAGTGATTTCTTAACATGCTTCAGATTACAGCAGGTGGCTGGGGCAGTCTCCTGAGAAGAGTTTGGTTCACCCCCCTTTGGCTGACGTGGGTATAAATTCACAGCTTTTCATACCCTACATATTTGGCTGCATTGACAGTTTATTATGAAATATACAGGTAGGTGCATCACCTTTTCCAGACCTACTTTTATTTCTGCTATATTTTTCACACACTCCATTACTTTTCAAAAAGACAAATGTGAGTATGTATAATACATAAACATTCATCTCTAACTGTTATTATTTTGGTTGTTTTTTCATGACATGATTTTCTATTTTGTAAAAACTTGTAATTTACTAAGCTGGTTTTTTATGTATGTTTGATCATTCATATTTAGGAATCAATATTATAAAATGTGGTGGTCAGAAGTCTGAGATAAACTTGTTTAGGGGTAGTACCTCAACTGAGAGTGTGCTTGACTGCAGTCCAGCTATCACACTATTAATGCTTCAATTGATTTGCAATATTAAAATGTGGTAGATTCTGTTTGGAAATTTTATCGTTACATTCCTGACATGGAAGTTGGTATAAATAGTTCTACTGTAAGTTCATTTAACTTGTGTCACATACAAGTGCTGTTATAAAGAGCTATGGGCCAAACTCAAATAACTAAGAAAGGAGTTTTGTGTAGTATGGGGTCTGCAAGGCTAAAGTTCTGGGGAAAAACTTTTCAACACAGGGTTTTTTTTTTCATCTTGGAAAAGGAAGAACTGAAAAGATCTAGGAAAAACAGAGAAGATTCAAGGTCACAGACTAACCGGTTTAGTTCTGGGTTTCATGCTCTTGTCTAGCTGCGTGCTAGAACACTGCACTTCATCCAGGCTCCTCCTGCACCCGTGTGGCTCTCAGGATTCCTATGAGCTATTCTAGACACCAGTGTGAACAAGCAAAGCACCGGGACTGAAGTTTTCCTGTTTGGAATGACTTCCACAAAGTTNTCTGTACCTGAACCCGAGCTTCTCTACAGGACCTGTACACACAAATGAGAGTTGCAAACAGTCATATTACCATTTGGAAACTTTATCTCAGTATTTTTGCCTGCTGATGCATTGATTTTTATGAACAAGCAAGGCAGAACTGATGGTGGGTCAGCTTTTCATGTAACACTGTCTGACTAGTGAGAACACTTGACTGAAAACAGAAAAATCGTGCTTCAGACTTTTCTTCATACTGAAGACCTATGACCTGTAACCACTGCACTACAGGGCATGGAGAGGCAGCTCACAGACTCTGTTAAAAATGCAAGACTCAGGGAGCCAGACAGCAAGAAGCCCTAGGCAGGAGGCTGGATTCTGCTCCCAGGACTGCTTCTGAGCCCAGTCAATTATTGAATCTAACTTACCAGAATATTTTTGAGAGCAGAGTTTAGAACTCCCTTCTATAAAGTCACTATAGATATGATGAAGCTACTACACACTGCTGCTTCTCACTGCTTATCTCTGTGGCACATAGCTTCTGCACTGTAATTCATCTCCAACAAAACGTAGAGTGATTTCTTAACATGCTTCAGATTACAGCAGGTGTCTGGGGCAGTCTCCTGAGAAGAGTTTGGTTCACACCCCTTTGGTTGACGTGGGTATAAATTCACAGCCTTTCATACCCTACATAGTTGGCTGCATTGACAGTTTATTATGAAATATACAGGTAGGTGCATCACCTTTTCCAGACCTACTTTTATTTCTGCTATATTTTTCACACACTCCATTACTTTTCAAAAAGACAAATGTGAGTATGTATAATACATAAACAGTCATCTCTAACTGTTATTATTTTGGTTGTTTTTTCATGACATGATTTTCTATTTTGTAAAAACTTGTAATTTACTAAGCTGGTTTTTTATGTATGTTTGATCATTCATATTTAGGAATGAATATTATAAAATGTGGTGGTCAGAAGTCTGAGATAAACTTGTTTAGGGGTAGTTTTAGGGGTAGTACAACTGAGAGTGTACTACTACACTCTCTACTACTACTACAACAACAACAGTTGACTGGATAGCAGTCCAGCTATCACACTATTAACGCTTCAATTGATTTGCAATATTAAAATGTGGTAGATTCTGTTTGGAAATTTTATCGTTACATTCCTGACATGGAAGTTGGTATAAATAGTTCTACTGTAAGTTCATTTAACTTGTGTCACATACAAGTGCTGTTATAAAGAGCTATGGGCCAAACTCAAATAACTAAGAAAGGAGTTTTGTGTAGTATGGGGTCTGCAAGGCTAAAGTTCTGGGGAAAAACTTTTCAACACAGGGTTTTTTTTTTCATCTTGGAAAAGGAAGAACTGAAAAGATCTAGGAAAAACAGAGAAGATTCAAAGTCACAGACTAACCGGTTTAGTTCTGGGTTTCATGCTCTTGTCTAGCTGCGTGCTAGAACACTGCACTTCAACCAGGCTCCTCCTGCACCCGTGTGGCTCTCAGGATTCCTATGAGCTATTCTAGACACCAGTGTGAACAAGCAAAGCACCGGGACTGAAGTTTTCCTGTTTGGAATGACTTCCACAAAGTTCCAACAAGAGCTTGGAGTCCGAATGTGGTCTGGGCTGCTCCAGTACCACCAGAAGCTGAGCTTCATATTTCCTATCTCCAAGTGCCCTGTTTGTGTGTCACGGCCACACTAATAATGCAAAGTAAACCTCAGATGTGAGTTTTCATAGCTCAGGTGGCAACTCATCTGCTAAAGCACAATATAACAGAAAACCTAACTGAGCCTGTGCCAAAGCGGTCATTTACATGAGACTGTCTTTTCCAGTGGAATTCTGTAATGTACTGATCTATAACAACATGAGTGTTCCTGACCATAAGAAGAAACAAAAGAAAGCAAGCAAAAAAATCCATTCTTCAGGGGATGACAGTGTTGGTAGTTGTGAAGGTTGCAAAATTTTATCAGAGAGTTGCAAGTTATGCTACACAACAAAAAATATGATTATCCAAAAAAACTTCAATGGCTCCTGAATAATTTTAACTTCTGTTTGTTACAGGCAATGAGAAAGCAGTGAGCAACAGTTTACTCACAAGGTCATTTTTAATGGAAAAATTAATTTTCAAAGCTGCACTGCACAAAGAATTAGATGTCAGTGAGAACTTCTGACTTGTGTGCTAAACAGTTAATGAGATATTTGTAATGCAAGTAAATAGTACATTTTGATTTCTTACTATTATTGCTACAGAAGCCAGATCATTGTCCGTTCTTTGTAACACCACTGTAAGTGGATATGTACAAAAGTCAGTGACCTACCTAATCCACACACAGGTTCTAAGATATCACCCAAAGTTTCAGAAAGGTGTGATTTGCAAATACTATTGCACTTTGACATTGTGTCATCATAATGTTTTAAAGAGAGAAACATATCAGACATGCTTTAAGAATCTGTTCTGTTGAATTAGCAATGGGTGCTATTCCGCATGGGCATTAAAAGTAGCAAAATGTACTTTCCATCTTGGCAAGGAAGCTTGGCATTTTGTAGAATGGGGCCTTCAAAGTCCATGCATCCTCACTGCAATTTTTTTTTAGATTTAATTTATGCATTTTGTATTGGTTTTGCACATGATGTTCCACAGAAGAGACATATTATCATATATCATCAGATGTAATTTTTTTAAACAGTGGTGTAATAAATCATTGTAAGAAACTAAAAAGGGATACTGTAACTTCTCCATGAGTTTCACTGTTTAAATTGAGATTGTCATTCTGTACTCTAATTCACAGTTTTTCAACAATTTTATATAGGTAGATAAATATTAAAAAATATGTGCAAATAGTTGTAATATTATATGTATGGTCTCAACAAAATTATTCTGGAAATGTTGCTTTCCTTTGCTTTCTTATTTTTCTTAAAAGTAATACTATTTCACAGGTTCCCCTGCTTGGCTTTCTGTGTTTCCTGTATTTTGAGGAGGAAGGAAGGGAATCAAACCCACAAGTTGAGAAAAACTTCTTCAACAGAATGTTGGTGCTTAGCTTGCTCAAATCAATGGTTCAAACTCCTTGGACATTATGCAGGATGTGAGAGCTAGCAGCAGTTTCCTTTTAGATTTTTTATGTGTCTTTCTCTGAAAGATCTGGACAGGGCAGGACACTCAGGTTTACTGCTTACCATGCTAGGTATCCAGTTCCTTTAGAGAAAGAGAGAAAGGATTGTGTTCCTTCCAAAGTAATCAAGTACAATTGTAAAGATGGAAACAACAGACAGGATCAGTTAACTGGTTTAAGAAAGGATTATTAGATTCAGCATCATATCACCTAATTGCAATTAAGCCCTTCTGGAACTAGTATTTATGTGTATCAAACTGACATGATGTTAAACTTAATTTGCTTTTTATTTGTCTTACAAAACCACTCTAGCAGACTGTGTCCAGGTCTAGATATAATAACACTGCTGACAAATCTGAAGAGAAAAATTCATATATGCATAAATGGGATAACCTTATGTTTATAAATGCAACAGTAAAGATTGGGAACATGCTTGGTTTTGCTTTGGTCTTGTTAATTAAGAGTAGTACTGGCCAAAACATTTCCCTGTCTTTAGAAATCAGTGAATAACCCCTTTTCCTGACAAGCACATGTCCTGCCCTGCACCTCCAATGTCTAATAAAAAAAAATCCATTCATCCTGCCTTCATCTAAAGCTTACAATCTCACTACTTACTTTGCATGCAGGCTCTATAAATGTGACAGATGTCAAGCAATACCCTCTGAAATCAGAGGGGTGTCTGTCACTGGGGAAGCAGCTGTGCAAGCACATAGCCCTGGTACTGGGTGAGATGCTGGAGGGTGCCCCACCAGCCTCCAGTCGCTGCCCCAGGAGGGCAGGAGTCTCCGGTGCATCCGTTGTCCTACTGCAGCCCCCACCACCCTCCAGCACTGAGGTTGTCACTAGCTGCCTATCTTTAGACTACTGACTCCATCCTCTTTGATCAGTAAGGAGCTTTGGGAGGCAGAATTTAAACATCCTTTGCTCTGTGTGTGTCTTCTGCACACCTTTGTTGGAGCACTGCTGAATTCAGTGTTTACATAGCTGTGTAGCAGGACAGAATCTGCTTCATTGCATCAACACCAGTGTACACTGCAAATCCCCAAAATCTCTTTGGCACTCTCACGAAGCTGTACGTCTCAGAGAATTGCTTCTGATCTGTGTCAAGGCTTCTGACTCAGAAACTCTCTTATAACCACAGAACTCTATAAATTTCAGATTAAAAAAATTCATTCTGTCTCTGGAAGTTTTTTTACCTAAACCACATGCTTGTGAAGACAACTTTACAAGTCAGCAACCTTGATATGCCTTTGAAAGTTTTCTGAAACTTGTATTCCTAAATCTTGGCCAGCGAGAACTTCATTGTTCAGTCATTTTTACTTTCATAATTTTTATTGATGTCCTTCCTATTCCAGGTGCTCTCTGGTGTCCAATTTTGTGTTTCAAAAGGGTACCAGAGGGACTGATGATGCAACCAGCTCTGTAGATGTCGATGTTCTTGGCAGACTCTAATTGAGCTTCTGCTGCAGATAGGGGTAGGTAGGACAACTCTCAGAATGGCCCCAGAAGCAGACATGTGGCAGATGGAGATGCACTCCAAGGTGAAAAGAAGACGTGACACAGTTGTATTCACAGCTCTAAACATCAGCAAGAAAGGCAGATAATGTTCCCTCAGAGACTGTCTATGGAGACATTCAGGAAAGTTCAGAAAGATTAACTAGAGCTATAAAGTTAAATCTCATAAGTAGAATACAGAAGTTAAGGTCAGGTTTGTTGCACTGAGCACATGGAAAGGCAGGAGACTTGGCTTCTGTTTCTGCCTCTGGCGCTGACCTTCTGCATGACCATCATGGTTGGATGTTGTCACGCTGCTCCCCTCAGCAAAACCGTAATAAGGATATTCGCCTAGTCTGAAGAGTTTGAGATCCATCTAATATTATAATTGAGTTATTTTTTTATGGATGCCGTTATTCAGAAATGGTTGTGCTTTGGAGCTTTATGAGATGCTCTTGTCTCACATAAGGCAGGAAGGACAGGAAACCAAAGGCCATGCTGTTTCTGAAAGAGGTGTTTACTTCTGAGTTTGTTGTCTAGATTCCTTTTATAGACAATGGAGACTTCTGTAGTTCAGTACATGTTCTCTGAAAGTAGATGCCTTAAAGACAATCTACCAGTTCCATCCTAAAAATTGCTTTTTTCTTTCCGCTGACTATAAAGAACACTTAGAATGACCAGGCTACAGCTGACACTGGGCATTAGGTGAAATGAATCCCACCTTCTGAATTAAGTTTACCAATCATGCGAAGACACTGACAGTTCACACAGCACTAAAATTAATCTGTTTTCCAGGAAAATTTTGGTACTCTCTCTGTTAACTCCCTAATTTTGTCCAAAAATGCTGGAAGAAGATGGGTGTTTGTTCACATTAACCCTGTTAAAGTTGAACAGTGTTTGCCTTTTGAAATATGCTTAATTATGTGATCAGCCTATTTTTCCTTCCAACCCCATACAAATGTAATAGGTTACCCCATGTGACAGATTTCTACATGTTTTACTTATCCCTAAACTCAGGTAATGATGGATTATTCAGACGTCAGAGGTAACATGGAAAGACTATCAGAAAAAAATGTATTTTTTATTTCTTCTTTAGCTTGACTGGACACTAGTAAAATGGGTGAATAAAAATGCCACATTATTGTGTCCAAGCCGTATGCAGGAGAGAGGTCCTAACGGTGTTTAAAATGATGGTGCACATTGCTATGACGATGACAATGGTGGTTGTCAGGGGGTACTTTCAAAACTATCAAGTATCTCAGTGCTGGAGAGTGAAAATACACCTTCTTACACTGGATCGTGGACAAATAAGTCATCTTATTCTCTGTAGTCTTTTTTCCTTCTGTTGTTGTAGCATTGGCCTGGGGGTTGTTGGCAATGCTTTTGGCTGCAGTGCACATGTCTGCAAAGATGTGTTTTCCCCCAATGGCTGTGTGCCTTTACTCTCTTCTGCTGACATCTCAAAGCTCAACTTTCAATGGAAAGTGGAGGCTTGTCCTATGAATTTTGTTTATCATTTCTATTGTGTTGTCTCCTCACTGGGAAGGGTTAGAGACACTACCAGAGGGAGATGCCAGTTTCTACCCTGGACAACCATCAGGTAAAGCACAAAAGCCTCAGAACTGCTAGAAGATTTTTATGTTCTCTGGTTCATCAGATTCTGATATTTATGTCACCAGTGTAAATCCAGTGCTGATTTTTTATGCTGTTTGAAATGAGGTCATAGAGATTACTTCTTTTGTCAGCTGTGATCTCATTTTTCTATTTATAGATACAGAGAGATAACTGTTTTTAAAAGGAGCACTAATAGTGCATTTGCAGCATATGTTATTGGAAAGGTTGCATTGCAGAGGTTCAGAAGTATGAAAAGAGCAAAACCAGCACACAAGCTCTCCAAAGAGAAAAGGTTAGCTAAAATTGTGAGTTCCTCTTATTGCAACATCTTGCCAACACGTCACAGATGTACAACACATGAGAAAGTGAAAAAGTGATTATGAGGGTTTATAATGACAACCCTGAATCCATAATGCATAATGCATTCATCCCAAGGTGCGTTTGTACATCTGTTAAGGTATTTTCACTAGTATTGTAAGAGCTTTTAAAACAGTTTTCTGAACTGTTTAGCTCATTTGCAGTGTTTAATTGATATTTTATATTTTTGTCCTTATTACTTTCTGACATTAAGCCATGACACAATGCATGAATATATTATGGTGACAGTTGTTTCCACTTCCATTTGTGATTCATCCCTTTGAGCTCTGTCGTCATTTTTGCATATTTCTTTGTGCCCTCTTCTGCTTTTGCAGAGTTCCTGTGACACTAAGTTGGCCCTAGGTAGGCACAGTAGTGTGTCTGAGTCTGGGCTTGTTTCCCTAGAGGCTCATATAAGCCAGAACCTGGCCTAATGTCCTTTGCTGAGAAATAAAGTCATTTATGTTCATTTCTGGTCTTTCCCTTGTCATGCAAGCAGCATTCTGCTCCAATTTGTCTTTGATCTCTCTGACACTTAAGTTACACCCTGACAATTCCTCACTGAGCTTATTTCTTCCCATACTAATTTTGCAAAAAATGGAATTTGAGATTATTCTTGATCTACAGCAGTGAGAGTGAGAAGAGATTCTGGCCGAGCGATCCATTTCCACCCTCATCTATTTAGGTGCTGCTCGTGCTGATTTAAATGATGACTGAAACTGTTTTTTTGCCACCTGAATTCTAACTGCTCTTCCACCCCACCGCAGCTCCCTGCTGTATTTACAGAGAACACCAAGCCCTGCCTGCACCTTTGGCCATGAGGCCTAAAACTTCTTTCACTTTTGAAATTGGACTTCTCCTTTGTGTTTGTTTTCTTTTTTAATACAATAGTCTCAAATTGCCAGACACACCATACAGCCATCTATACCAATGACACACAATAAGATGGATGGGAAAAGCTGAGTGATTACAGTAACACTTGCTTGGCTCCAGTATAGGGTACTCTGTATACGGTGGAGATCCTGTCAACATGATTAAATCATTTGTAAGGGAGGAGCAAAATAAAGCTGGATAATTCTCCATTTATCATCTCCCTGAGCTGTTCCCTCCCACAGCAGTGATATTGCCGGCACAAAGCCTTTCAGACAGATCTTTACCCTGACCAGAACGATGCTCTCTGATCTTTTTGATAACCCCTTGTTCCAGTCTCTTCTGAGGTACAGCTTTTTTTTTTTTTCCCAGTCAATGTAGATTATATTCACTATTTCACACCTATTAGCTTTATGAATTATTTCCTTTAAAAATAACTCCAGCAGATATGTCAGCCATGATTTGTTCTGTATGATATTATGACAAATTGTTTTCATGAGCTGATCCTTTGCCAGACATTTTGTGGCCTCCAGGCGTGAATCTCTCTGTGTTGACCCCAGTGGAAAGCAGGCACCACTCAATTCACTGAGCACATGGATAAACCCAGCACCTTTAAAGCAGAACAAGACCTTAAACTAACTTCTTGAAAGGTGATAAGGGATTTGGGGAATAAAATTTGAGGATGCATGAAATGCAACTCAAAAAGTCATGCTATGACAAAGGACAAAAAGCCAAGTGTGGGTTTATTTGGTGGACTAAAGAAATAATAGCACATCCATCATTTAAGTTATCCAGTGAAGAGTGTGGTCCTGCATCAGATACAGGAGAACATGACTGCAAAATCCCATTGCTGTTCCTCGATGTTAAGGTTACCAAGCCCCTACTTCTGCTCCTTTTCCATCAGCAGAACTCCTGCTGACCTTGACAAGAGCAGGCGGGTACTTTGACAAAAACTGTTTTGAACCTTTTGAGTTCAAACCTTATTTATTCCATTGCGTTGGAGGGCAAATAAGTACTTAGAGATCTAGATAAAGCACCACACTTACTTACCAGCATAACAAAAATGTTTGTTTGTTTGACTGATTGATTGATTGGTAAATTAATTAGTACCTAATAGCCAGAGGAGTTGTGGAGAGGTGTGCAGACTGGGAGGGGTCAGTTTAAATGTTAAACACAGAAGAGAGAAGGATGAGGTACAGTAGTGGTTTATAGGAACAAACAGACTGTGGTAAGCAAGAACAGAGAGCAGAAGGAAAAGTGGATGAATATCTTGAGCCAAGCTAGGTGTACAAACAGATTTAAAAAATAGAGTTAAACAAAATGTTTTCCTCAGGCTCTGAAATGTGGGATTTGTAAAGATGGCACAGGGCTAGGAGAGAACTTGCAGTTCCCTTCTGTGTCTGTCAATTTTACATCTCAAAGCAAATGACACCCACATGGCATGGTGTCATGGGTGCTGCTTTAGTATCTTGCCAACTACGTCAATTTGTCGCTGATGAAATATCTCACATGGTTATGACTTAGCAACAGTTTAAGATTTACTAATGGTATGAAGCAAATCAAAGGTTAAATTTTAGCAGTACTCAATCATTAAACAATTTAATGATTAATGAAGTAATTCAGTAGAATATGTTGTGATTAAAATAGCGACTTAATTACATATTTGATTATGACAAGATTCACACCAACAAGTAATCCTGAGTATATATGTATAAAAACAAAACACACAAACACAAATAAAGAAACAAACACCACAGAAATACTTGGTTCCAGTAGGGAAACTGGCCTGTCATTAAAAGTTCTCTCTTCTTTATTGAGTTTTGAGTAAAGACTCTCAATGCATTGGCATTCCTCAGCAGGGGATAACTGAGCCTCAAGAAGACAAACTTTGCCCTGGTCTTCTGTCGACTTTGCCAGCAGATGGTCCTTAAACTGTTGCAGTCTAAGGAGGCTGCACCTGAGAGGTGTCTCGGCTCAGGGGAGATGCTGGACACAGCCTGCTGAGCCCAAGGGAGCTCAAAGGGTCTTGCTTAGAGTCGCTTCTTATAGGGTCTGAGATAACTGACTTTTATCAGGTACTTCTCCATTTCAGCCCATGTCAGATAAAGTAATATTCTGTGTATCACCCCCCTTCGGGCTCCAACTCAGGTACGGATGTACGAGGGTGTCAGGAGGTGATTGACTCTTGCTCTTGTTTCCAGTAACGGGGAAAGCAGGAGTCAGGTATGTTAAGGGGATGCCTCAGCACTGGTTCACAGCCGTAATAGGGAGAGCGAGAGCCAGGGACTTGGAGGGGGTGCCTCAATGCTTGGGTTCACTGCCACAGTGGAAAGCAGGAGCCGGGGACCTTGACCCTTGGGTGCCTCTCTGACAGCCCCTGCAGAAAGTGCCTTCAAGTTTATGGTGTGATGAGGTAAGGTCTTTGCACTGGGTGCTGTGTGGGCCATGAGTGTGTCATGGGGCCATAATGCATCTTCTGAGTAACCTGAGCAACCTGTCCAGTCTTCTTTGCTACCGAGGGAACACAAGAAGAGGTGGTGAAGTGAAGAGTATGAGAAATAATGGGATGATAGAAGACTCGCTTGGCCTTCCTCATGCATTTTTCCTCACTGGATGCTCTTAGCTGCCAGAATGAATATTAAGCTTAACCATCTGAGACATCCTGGGGCCTATGTGAGTCAGTAATGTGTTGTTTCTGCTGTATAGATTGGGGGGGATGCAGAAGAAATAAGGGTTTGATTCAGTAAAGTTATCTTCACCTTTAGAAACTTGCTTTTTGTACTAAAATCTGTCTGGGCAAAAGTCAGAAATAAGGATCAAATTGTTCCTTAAACATTTTAAATACACAGTCACTAGTATCTGTCTTCCTTTTACTCTTTATTGTTGTTTAAATGATGGTCTTAGGTCCCCAAGGCTTAGAGTGTATTTTTAAAGACACTTTGCAAGTTTGATCCTCATTATATCTTTATACAATATACAGCAACAATATTTGCTCAAAGATTGTCCTGTTAAAATATAGTGAATAACCTGAATAACCTCTGTGTGAACCCTGATCCTCATTATCTTGCAATTTCAGTTGCTCCAGTGTACTCATTTTACCATCTCCGTGACTAACAGTAGTTTCCTTTGAAACCTGCTCAGTTGCTTCTCTCTGTGTAGTTGTTTATTCCGGCAAAAAAAAAAAATCTGTCCCCTACCATTTGCACAAACAGCTTGGAGCTGCCATCAGCGTGCTGCCTGCACTGTCACTGGTGTCCCCTGTCCCGTGGCCTTTCTCAGCTCCACGGCTGGGAAGCAGAGAATGTGGCACGGCGTTCTCTGAGGTTCTGGCAAAGGGCCTCGCTGATTTTACACCACCAGCATCTCCCTTATAACGTTAGAAAATTGTTTCAGGAAAAAAAACACTGCCAGAAAGCTTTTACAGTAAAAGACAGGGAGAATCTTATCCACCCATCAAGTCAGTTTGGAGAGGTCATTTCCCAGTAGGCTAACACACTGGGCGAATGCGTCTGGACTTGAAAAGTTTTATCCTTATTTTCTGCTATCCTTATACCTCTTTTCTTCCTAAATCTTTGTTCTGGGACATCTCCACAGAACCTTTTCCGTATTTTCTCCCTGGAATATTTAAGCTGGCCTACTATATTTACCATAAACAGTATCTTTCCTCCTGTATCTCTTGATCAAAAGAACAAAAAATAAACAGAACGAAAAGCGTGGAGGCCCAGAGCGACAGGGGAAGTCAAGTTAATTCCATTGTTTCAAAACACAGGAAAAGAGATGTGCCACGTCCCAATAAGTTTGTTATTTTGATGGGTTCTGGTGGAGTACAATATACTGATGTTAATATGTGGAAACAAATCCTGTCTCACAAAGCTCATTTTGCTTTAAGCAGGAGCCGAGGAATTGGCCTCCTTCTCTCTGTGCAGCTTTCATGAGTCTGGAATTGGCACAGCCTCAAGCTCCACTTGTAGTCACAAAACAAGATTTAAAAAGCAACATAGCCTTTTGGTTTTTCATCGTCAAGGAGACTGGGCCATTTCAAGACCCATTCCATAATAAATTGCTACTAACTGCCAGCTGTTAACAAACTCAACATTGTCTTCCTTCTGTATAAACAGCTGTGTTACAAGAACGAAAGAAAAAGGGAGAGAGGAAAGGGCTTGTCACAGCCCCATGGTGCCAGTGAACTTTGTGTGCTCTGATTTGTGAAGAATTCAGCGATTGTGTTTTAACGGAACATGAAAGTATTGGAATGGGAAAGTGAGCAAGCACTAGATGACCCTCGATATTATATGATTTCTTGCTGCATGGCAGAGCTTGAGCACTGAGCTATTCAGAAAAAAATCCTTGCATCTCCAAGATACGTACAGACTATGGCAGAGAGCACTGCTCGTTAGAATAACTTCTCAGAGTTTGATAATGAAGCCTCTGGGAACAGTATTAATACCATCAATATACACAGTACTTCTGAAACTTCACAGCAACAATCCATCAACATGCTAGCAAAAAATAAGGTTCACTAAGTTGCCTTTATACTTCAATAACTCAGAATTGTTCAGCTCCAATGCAACACTTGGTTGCCAGGTCAACCTGATAAGAGTCATTGTGACAAAATTCATTTACATACGTGCATCAGTGAACAGATTTAATGATGTTGGATAGCACAGTAATAAGAAGTTGTGCAAAATGTTTTGCGAGAGACTACAATGAGGTGGGCTGGAGGTGAAGTATGGAAAAAATCAAGTATTGAAATTAAGCTTAGAAAAAAGGGTTAGAGAATACAAGCCTCTTTTGTGCTACTAGAAATGTACTCTGCTGGCAAATCCAGAAACAAAACAAAGCATTTTGAGGCACTGTCAAGGACTTGTTAAAATATGGCTGGACACTGAAGCAAAGCCAATTTACACAGTACCAGTTGGCAAGCACAAGGGTGTTTATTCTGCTTGATAAGCATCTCCTTAGTAACTCTATGAGTCAATAAATTGGGTTGATGAGCAGCATGTGGGGGCAAAAAAACTTGAGTGCAACAATAATGCAACATGGAGAATGTTAACCAAACGTTACGGATAGTAAATTGAAATCAAGGCTGCAGAAGCTGCTTTTAGAAAGAGGGTAAGTACATTAAAGGTGAATAAGAAGTATGCAAGGGAAGATAATGGGCCAAATTAGCCTACAGCTCACATCCATGCTTATTTCCCCTCTCCTTGCTCAAGTTAGATTCTAATTTGATTTTCCCTGTTTGACAGTCCTTTATTTGAATTGTTGTTGACTGAGTGCCAATAACTGTGAGTGGTAACATAGGGGAAAATGAGATCTTTGTTCAGGTGGGGTACATCTGACCCATAGGCAAGCTACCATTTGTTATTGTGGCTCAAAGGACTTTACATTCAAAGTCTAGTTTGGTGTCACCCCCCTAACAACTCCTGTGTTTGATGCTATTTACCAAAGAGAGACATGGGAACAGATAAGAGAAATATTAATCAGTGGAAATCCCCATCCCTGAGATGAAGTTTCATAGGAATCCCCAACACCACCCGGGCAGGCCTTCATTGTTGATCACAAATCTATGAAAATCTTGATTCTCGTTATGTATGTCCCCTTTCCCAACCCCTCACTTCAAGGCTAGCCTCTCTGGGGAAATTTCAGATGAGGTAACACTGCCTGAAATGATCAGCAATAGTAACAGCATAGACAATGGAATTTTAAATTCCAGCCATATATTTAACAATCTCCACTGCTGTCTAAGGGAGCCAAGCACATTTAAAGCAAATGCAGAAGGCCTAATGCACAAGATGAATAGTCTATGAGCTTACAGAGAACAGTTACGATGATCTAGTCTGACCTTTTGAATAACTCAGATCCTGCAGGGTATTATATTCATCCTTACACCAAACACATAACTTCTAATTACACTATGACAGATATTTCAGAAACACACCCAGAACAGTTTGAAAGAATTAAAGAGGCACAGAATCAATTGTATCATTAGTAAGTGTTCCTGTGGTCAATTACTAAACCTGATTTGCAAAAAATTGTTGACAGAATCATCCCCCCAGCAAAGTGTTCTCTGATTAAATCAAAATACTTCACAAAATGTTGCAGAACAGTGTGGTTTTTCTTAAGATAAGAGAAGAGCTTCAGGCAGACACATTGAAAGTCTTCCTGTTTTGAAATGGCTTTACCCAGAAATTCTGAATTTAGATTATACTATAACAAAGTGAAATAAAATTATTACAACTGCTTGAATTTTTCTTTACTAAGAAATTTGAATTTTTGGACTTAATTCAGTCAAAATACAAGTATATATTAAAAAGATATATTTTATACTCTTACTTGTTCCAGCCATTTTACTAATTACCCTCTAAATTAAACTGTCTTAAATCTAGGCTGAACTTGAGCTGAATTAACTTCAGCTCTAGACAGAGGACCTTATGTTTTATATAGTAGCATGCCTGATGTCCAGCTAATTACAATTTTTTTAATTTCTCTTTATGAACAAGTCGATTTTTTTAACATTCTCCTATAAAACAGGATAAATTGAGGTTCTCTGGACTCTCACCATAACGTGGTTTTTCTATACTTTCAATCCTTATGGTGGCTTTTAAAAATCTCTTTCTGATTTTCAGCATCCTTTCTAAACACGTAACTACATTATTGCAACCACCACTGAACTATTGTTGCTTTTTACTTTCAGGGTACAGTCACTGCCATTAACTTCTAAGAGGCCTCTTAGCTCTCTTCAGTAATGTATTAAGATTTATGTGATCAAATTTAAGGAGCATTGCATCTCATCCTAAGGATGCATAAAATATGGTGGATGAATCATGCCCTGAAAGTGCTGACTTCTTTTCATTGACTACCAGTGGAGCCTTGATAACAGCTCAAAAGAAGACATCAGCACTGTAGGTATTGAAAGGTAGGCAGGATTAATTTCCCTGCAAGAAACCAACAGTCTGAATCAGTTATTGGCTCAGAGACATACAGTTTCTAAATCTTTTTTGTATTATACTCACAACAGTTTTCTTGCCTTTGTATAAAGGGAAGACATATTCCAAGGTGAAAATGATGACTCATAAACCCATGAGAATTTCTGTCATTGATTTAAAATATTTTTTTTTCTGTGTCCAGCACTGACTGTTGGTAGAGTCATTCAGGCTAAACAGAGGTTAAATGGTAAATTAGTATGGGAATTATGTTTTAAATTCAAGTCCCACCAAAAAAGAAAAGGTGTTAGCAGGGGGCAAATTTATGTATCATTGAAAACTGTAAAGACACCTTCAAGCTGCACCTGAACAGGGTGCCCAGAGAGTGGGCACAATAATCTATTTATCATACTGTTGCTGCTGCCTCCTGTTATCACGGTATTTCACTTGCTATGTGTGGATGCAGCATTTCTGTTTCACAGAAAAGACAGGCTCATTTCCCCGACTCATAAAACTTAAAAGGTTTATCCTTAAAAGGGGTTTTGTCTGCTTTGTTTTTGGTCTCTCTAATGAGGCTTTTAGTATGCATCCAGGCTGCATGGTGAGTCGGGAAATTTGTGATTTGTTCTCATGGAACCATAGAATCAAAGAATGGTTTGGGTTCGAAGGGACCTCTGAAGATCATCTAACCCAACCCACCTGCCATGGGCAAGGATGTCTTTCACTAGACCAGGTTACTCAAAGCCCTATCCAAACTGACCTTGAACACCTCCAGGGATGGGGCATCCACAAATTCCCTGGGCAACCTGTTCCAGTGTCTCACCACTTTCATCATAAAAAAATGTCTTCCTTATGTCCAATTTAAACCTACCATCTTTCAGGTTAAAATCATTGCCCCTTGTGCTGTCACTACAGGCCTTAGTAAAAATTCTTTCTCTGTAATATCATTTTAAGTATTTAAAAGCCTCAAAAATTCTCCCTGGAGCCTTCTCTTCTCCAGGCTGAACAACCCCAACTCTCTCAGCCTGTCCTCGTATGGGAGGTGCTCCAGCCCTCTGATCATCTTCGTGGCCCTTCTTTGGACTTGGTCCAATGGGTCTGTGTCTTTCCTGTGCTGAGGACTCCAGAGCTGGATGCAGTACTTCAGGTGGGGTCTGAGGAGAGCAGAGCAGAGGGGGAGAATCACCTCCCTTGACCTGCTGGTCACACTTCTTTTGATGCAGCCCAGGACACGGTTGGCTTTCTGGGCTGTAAGTACACATTGTGGGGTCATGTTAAGCTTCTCATCAACCAACACTCCCAAGTCCTTCTCCTCAGGGCTGCTCTCAATCCATTCTCCTCCTAGACTGTATTTGTGCTTGGGGTTGCCCCTGACCTGCATGCAGGACCTTGCACTTGGCCTTGTTGTAACTCATGAGGTTCACATGGGCCCACTCCTCAAACCTGTCAAGGTCCCTCTGGATGGCATCCGTTCTCTCAAGCAAATCAACTGCACCACTCACCTTGATGTTATCTGTGAACTTGATGAGAGTGCACTCAGTCCCACTGTCTATGTGTTTGATAAAGATAATAAATAATATTGGTTCCAGTACAGACCCCTGAGGGACATCACTCTTTACTGCTTTCCACTCAGACGCTGAGCCATTGACTGTAATCCTCTGGATGTGACCATCCAGCCAATAAACTACTAAACTTCTCAACTACATCACTGTCCTACGGAAGTCTCTGCCTAAAGCACTTCATCATGTATTTACCTTCTCACCTTTTGTGTCTCACTGTGAAGTCTGGAAAACAGGTCTGTTTCTTAGTATGCAAGTGCCTAAAGCAACAGGACTTTCCTATGGGGTCTTTAAATTTATTGGAAAGAATAAGTAGGTAAATAGTGTTAACTGTTGACTGAGAACTCACTTAACAGTCATAATGCTCTTAATTGTCAATACAGGAAGAGTTGAGATCCCAGACTCAGTAACTTATGTGCAGAGAATTCCTCCTGACTTCGGCAAGACTTCTCCACAGATGAATTACAAGACCAGATGTTTGGGCAGGATTTGAGCTGTCATCAAAAGGGTAAAACAGTGTACAATTCACACTCATTTGTGCTGTACAATTAGCTTGTCTCCATCACAATTAAAGCCTGTTTTTCTTTCGTATCACAAGAGAATTATTATATTGTTCCATGCAAGAAGGGCTATATCGTGTAATAATAACAGGAATACTTTAAAAATATTTTAAATCTTTTAGCATTTTAAATATGGAGGATAATTTATATCCTTCCATTTAATTTATTTTAAATAATTTATTTTCAGGGTTTTTAATTGTATTAAATGTATCATAAGTATGGAATGAAACCTACTGTTGTGGTTTTAAACACAGCTAGCATCAACCACCATGCAGCCACTCACTCACCCTCCCCCTTCCTGGGAATGGGGGGAAAGACTCAAAGGGGTAAAGGGGAAAAAGATTTGTTGATTGAGACAAGAACAATTTAATAACTAAACTACAATAAAATTGAAAGAACAATGATGATAATAATAATAATGATGATCCTAATATATGCAAATATACAAATACTTAAATGAGTGATAAACAATGATACTTCTCACCACCTGATGACCAAGGCTCAGCCCATTCCTAGCTAATGATCCCAGAGCAGAGAGTGTCCCAAAACCACAATCCTGGAATGGAGATAAGAGCCCGAT
>VZTO01021066.1:95395-105704 GCA_013400615.1 Syrrhaptes paradoxus
TAAACCTAAGGTCAAACCTTAGGCTAGTAATTGGGGCTGTGCTCCCTCCCAGCTTCTCCTGCACCTGCAGACGCTGGCAAAGCAGAGAAGCTGAAATGTCATTGACTGTCCTGGCAGCAACTACAAACATCAGCATGTTACCAGCCTTCTTCTCAGCACAAATCCAAAACATAGCCTCTTACTAGCTACTATGAAGAAAGTTAACTCTGGCCCAGCTGAAATCAGGACACTGTCACATCATTTGCTTTAGTGTATTTTGCACTTCAACAGCTATTTCACCCTAAGGCATGGATTAAAAGGTGTCCCATGATGAAATTTCTTCCTTCTTTGTTTATATAATTTCTTATGGTATTTTCTAAGTCTATGATTCCTGATAGACCAGTATATTATTGTATTTTAGACAGAGAAACTCATATTTTCCAACTTCTTGATAAAGGAAATGAAAAATGTAATTTTTTTTACTCTTTAATGAAAGACTGACTTTTGTCAAAACTATATTAAATTAAAAAAAAATTTATCGATGAAACTCCAGAGTTTGCTATACTTTAGTAGTTATTTCACGGAGAACACTGTAAGAAACAGGCATTAAGAGCAGGATTTTGAGATACTGTTTGAAGTATTCTACAGTATTAAAGATTATAACGATACCCAAATCTGTCAGGTATAACTCAAGACTTCCTGAAAATCCAGACATTGCAGGAGGTGGAGCTGGGTGTCATATCTTAGGGCATCACTAATACTTACCTAAGTGCTGGCCCTCTACTTCAGGATGAGCTGAGTTGCTCTCTATGGTCCATTGACTGTGTCAACCAAAACTTCATCATCTTTGACAAGAGACTAGACAGCTAATGGACAAGGAGACATCTACATTTAAATGACTTAATCTGCAAACTGAATTCTATCATCAGCCAAAAATGGTTGTCTAGGCTTCCACTGTTGCCAGTAAAGTAGCATCTGCTTAGGTAATTCATCCAGTCTAGACCCCATGACTCACCTCCTGCAGACGTCTTGTTTACTTTAGTTTATGTGCCATAGAAGCAATGTGTAGTCATGTCAGCAGAAAAACAACCTTTAACAAGAAATAGCATCTACCTTAGAGAATTTTCATGAAAACTGTGCCCAGTAGACGATTAGCACTATAGACTTACATTAAGATTCCCTCTACAGCCATAATTCCATCCTTCTGAGATTTTGAATTATGATGCTGTCTTTTAACTAAGCAACCATATTTCAAAGGAGACGTGTATTTTTTGGTGTGTTCCAGGGACAGACACAAACCGAGCCTAGTTCTTCAGGGCAGTGTTTCGATGTCTAAACTAAAAGACCATGGTTTCTCCTTAGGCAATTTCCTACTCTTCTTTTCTGCATTGCATCTGCATTTCCTCATAAATGAAAAAAAAAATTCTGAACAAATACTCTCGACTGTGCCACCATGTTTCTCTTGAAAATAATTTTCTTTTATTATTTTGAACTTAATCCCTTTTAAAAATAACAAAAACATAATTTTTTAAACTTTTTATCAATAATCACAAGGACTGATGCTTTTAGATCTATAGCACAGAGCTTTACTGCTTGAGCTAGCAGTGACTAAAAGCCATAGAAGTTTAACTTTCTTTTTGTGGGACATTCTCTAGTGACAAAGAGTATCTGATGCAGAACATAATAGTAATAAACAACTGAAAGAAGGAGAAATCACTGGAAAATAACTCACTCTTTGCTTTTGTGAAATTGAGTAAGCTTGTTTTATTTAATACATAAGCACTATGGGAGGACAGAGCATGTGCACTATTGTTCAGTGTGTGGTCCTGTCAGGCACAAAACACACTTTTAAGCATGAATGAGTTGTGCTTCACAGAGGTTTACAGTTAGGCTAGATTTTGTTTTGTTTTGTTTTAATAGCAGGGATAACAAAAGGCTGCTATTCTTCTGGCAGTTTCCAGACAAAATTTCAAATCTTTGTGGGCATCTCTTTAAGTGGTTATAATAATTTGCAAGCAGGAGAAAAGCATGATACTACCCTCTAACTTATCGTTGGAAATCACTTCACAAATGTTATTTAAATGTTTCACATAGAAGGTCCATCTGTGGATGACACCAGTTTGGGATAAAGTCTGATTTTTTCTTAAATTATTAAGAAAATGAAAAAATATTAGTTTCTGTTAAGAAGTTGTAGGTGCTGATCTATGTGCTGTTCACTGCAGTTGCAGTCCTGGTGTACTCATATGAGGTGCCTGCCATTCCAGTGGAATTCCTCTGATGACAACAGGGAAGGTGCATTATACATGTTTTGAAACTAGAATGTGCTTTGTCACTCCTGAGTCTAAGCAGCCTGAAGCTGGAATTGAATCACACTGAAATGTACCTAACATACAATATTTCAGCTGTAGAAATATAACCGCAGCTGTTTAGCATCTGCTGGGTTTGAGTAACAGAATTTATAAGGTTTGGTACTAAAGGGTAGCAGCGCATACTGAATGAATATTATACAGTCTCATTGCACAGCAAATGTTGGAGTATGAACTTCTTTCCAATTGCTGCATCCTCATTTCAATCCACTGCTACATACTGAGATTTTACACTCTGCAAGTGTTGCTGTTCTTTTATAGAAACCACTACATCTGTCTCAGATGCTCAGGATTGGTCCTGGAGGGCAACAAGTCAGTCATGCAAATTCTTGAAGTTAATAAAAGCTAGAATATGGTTCTCTGGAAAAGACAGTCTCATTCCCCCCCCCCCCCTTTTTTTTTTTTTTTTTTGAGGGGTTTACTGAACCGTTTTACTGATGTCACATTGATGTCTAAATCACCCAAGAAACTTACACATGGTATCACCTCCTGATCTTGGTAAGAGGCATCCAGTTGCTATGGGAATGGAGAACCAAGGAAAGGCATGGGGGAAGGGGAGGAAAGCAGTACAACAGCAGTGTGAAGTTTTGGAATACACAATCATTAAACATGTGCAACACAATCCTGCTTCAATTCCTTTTTTTTTTTTTTTTACTACTGAGTTAATACTTGTTCCTCTGAAACCTGCTCCTCCTCTTCTCCCAGCTGTCTGTTTAAGCTTAAAAGCTCTTTCAAAAGGCTTTTCCTAAATGGGGAGATGCTTAACATTCTCAATTTAATATTCTTAGTGAACTAAATGTTATTTGGTTATTGTCATGAGACCACTGACTCATGACAAAGGTCACGTTGGAGCTGGACATTCTACTTTGTATAAAGGGTTGACAAAATAAGAACATCACTAAGGAATTATTCCAGTTTTTTGCAGACACAAGTGATTGCATATGCAAAAGAGCAAAACTACAATTAAAAGTAACCTTGAGATATAAGTAAACCTTGCCCTTATGTTAGTCATAAAATTCATAAATAAAAAGCCCTAAAATTAGTTTTTAAATTAAAAAGCTGTCTTTTATTGCATTTTATTGCTCTGGGGTTATAATAGCCTTCCATCAAACTATGCCATAGCTGGCTTACAATGGACTCTTGAACCACAGCCTGCTATGAATAAATACTACTATTTCTTAGAAATTAGGGTGTTTAATAAGAATTTATTTTCCTAGCTCTTCCTTATGCCTTTCATCAGCTCTGGAAAGCTCTTGCTAACCATACGCTGAAATTCTCTCTAGAAAAGCTTTCTAGAACTTAAAGCTTTTTTTAACCTAATGTAGGATTCTTTGAGAGGCTAAAAAATATATTCTAAATTTTAACAAAATTAATTCTCTGAGAAGGTATTTGTGTTTTGCTTTGAATGTGGCTTTACAAATTGTTACCTGATGATTCTGGTTGATTGCCTTGGGGAGACATTACATTTGTAACCGTGTAGAGTTATTTTGTTGGGCTAAAATGTCCAAAAAGATAACATATTGGTGAAAATTGGGCTGGCAAGGAGTGAAAAACTGACTGCAACAGGGTCTACCCCCCACATACCCTTCCTGCAAACTTTAAATATCAGATTATAACTTGTCTGTGTTTTCAGTGTGGCCCTTTAGATTTTTGCTTGGTGAATGTTTAATATTCACTTTATGCTGTCTTAGTAGCAGCCTTTCAGAGTTACTGGCAAAATGATATTGCTTTTGTTGGCAAAAAAAAAACATTCCAGTCTATGCAAAGAAATGAATCCTAGGGAACCCACTGACATTTATTTTGACGTGCTAAAGAAAATTTTTGAAGCATGAAGATGCATTTTCTTGAAAAATGCCAAATCTAAGTTTCTGTTACTTAAGTAAAAGCATCTAAAAGGATAAAAACAGTGTGAAAAAGCTTAAAGAGCTTTGAAGAAAAATAACACACACCTACAAAGGAGTATTTCATCAGTAGGGAAGCACTGTGTCTGCTTTGTTCAGCTCACCTTCACCATGTGCTGGGTCATATCATATCATATACATCACACAAGACATCAGACAGCAGGATACAGTAGTGAGCATTGGCAGAGGCTCTACTTGAATTCCTCTGCTTCCCTGCACATGAGCACCCCAAGCATCCTTTGAGGTGCAATGTAATTCTCCAGCATTTATTCATAGGGAATGCCTTCCTCCTCATACCCTGCTGAGGTTAGTGCCTGCTCCCTGCCCTGCCCCGTCCCACACATCAGGTGCTGCAATTCAACAGCCCTGCCGCAGCTTGCTGACACTTCATCTGCATCTGCCCCTGCTTCTCCCTGTGTACCTGTGGGAAGGGAGAGCTGCCTTCAGCCCTTGCTGAATCTTCCTCTTGCCTAAAGAAGGCTAAAGCATCTCTGGTTTCTTTCTGAGCACTGTCTAGTTTAGCAGAAAGAGGGAAAAGGAAGCTTCCTGACAAGCTGGGGATAAAAAGAATCTGACCCTCTGACTGTGAATCTGACTTACGTCTTACTAGACCATTTTAATTACTTTGTATGGCAATGCATACCGAAAAGGAAGCACAGCCAGAGCCTGTGTACAAAATGAGATTCAAATGAGGAAAAAAACCCAATAAACTTGGGTGCTGCTTGTGTTATTACTGGGGCTCACTCAGTGCTGCTCTTCTACAAATCTTCTTGTCATTGTTGGAAATAGAAATAATTTTGGAGATAATTTTGTATATGGATGTAGGGACATATGGATCTATAGATATACAATGTGTATATATGTCTATTTTTGTGTATTATGCACACACATATCTTTATACATATATACATTGTGCATTTATATGTCTATACATATACACAAAATGTCATACGGCCCTCCTCCTTGTAAGCTGAAACAATTTGTAAGTTCTGGTGCTTTCTGTGAAAAATTTCAAGAGATCTTGGCTTGACTTTCCTGCTATAAGAGGCTTTTTTAAATCCCAAAACCTGCCCTTCTCACTTTTAACCACAGCACCTCTGCAGGTGTACACTTGAAACATTTAATTCCATGACTACACAATGACATAGCTTCTGAACCAATGATAATAGTCTATATCCAGGCAGGAATTTTCAGTAACTGCTATATATGAGCTATAGATGCAGCTGGGAATGTTATAATATCATCTTCAGAAATAGTTTTGATTTAAAGTATATCACACAGGGCAAAAGCTAATAAAATGAAAATATGTTGGAGTTCAAATGACTTCCCATCTTTTCCTACCTATTGGAATAAAAAATAATCTAATCTCAATCACGTTTGATTCTCCACCTCTCTACCAAGCTAGACATTTATGTCAGATGTGTTGCATGTTTCTTCCTTGCTCAGCAACATTGCCACCAATAAACTCAACAACCAGAGTATAAGAAAGGAGCAGAAAGGCATAACATCACAAATGCTGAACGCAAGGTTGTCTGACTCAGTATTTGCTTTGTGTCTGGCAAACAAAGAAAATACTCAAAAACCAGAATAGAACAGCGATGGTTGAGACAAAATATTTAATTTGGCATTTTGTTTAAGTGGATGTTCATAAATGACAGTTTTGTATTTACAATTCATCAATATATCTGGCAGCCTGATTCACCAAACATTCAGGGGTACATTTTGCTCTTCCTTTTTCCACTGAAAATCAATTAATTTCCATGAAGTTACTCTAAATTTAGGACCTAAAGCTAGGTGACCTCAACAGACCATGGATCAGACTCCTTTAGCAATGAAACAGAGTAAAATTGAAGATTACTGTGAAGATACTTCAGTTACTGTGTTCTTTGGATTGTGCATCTTACTGGATGTTCTTCAGCCACTGGAGTAGGTTATTGTAAGATCATTTCCAATCCAATTTTGTTTCAGTCAGTCATTTTAGCTTAACCTATGAGAAACATGAAAGAAGATTCGTACACATTTAAAGGATTTGTGAACTCTTTGGGGAAAATGAAATCACTCAGAATTCCTCTTATTGCATAGATTTCTTCAGCTGGTGGGAAAAAAAACTACTGCAGCACAGCAGAGTAGTGAGTGGAGTATGAATGCCAAATAGCAAGCAAACCTAGGACTGCAGCTAAAAGGAAACGACTGTTGCTAGCCACAGCTGCTTACTTATTTCTAAATTTTTAAAACCTCTTTTAAGATTTGTAGTTCATTCTTGTCAAGGAAATGTTCTTCCTTAATGGCAATACTCGGTTACTGATTTACTGGTCTGCAAATGAGAGCTTTCCTATATAGTGCATTTGATTTTTTTCTCTCTCACAAGCTAATGGAGATAAAAGTCACATTTGTTTGCACTGCAGCTTCTTCCCTACTTCCCTGCTGCCTGTTCTCTCTGCCCAGTCCCCTTTCTAGATGTATTTCCACATCATCAGCAAATCTATTTTTAGGTAATGTCCTTGAGAAAGGTGAGTGAGGAGAAAAAAAAAATAACATGGATGATCTTATTTAGGAAATTCAGGGCTGCATGAAATTGTGGAATGAGGTGAACTAAGAGGAGAAAGAGAAGTGTATATCCAGCTGTCAGTGGTGCTAAGGAGGGCACTTAACTTCACCTTCACCTTCTTTGTCTCACCAGTAGATCTGTTTGGAAAGCATTTGTAAACTTCTGATGTTCAAGATGGCAAAGGTTTCCTATTGACTTTTACTGGGTATCTCTTTACAACATAAGGACTCAGAACAATAGAACTGCTGTGGGTGCCGCAGACATGAAGATTTCCTAGCAGAGCTAAGCAAGAACACTTTTCTTCTTCAAGTACTTTACCTTCTCCTAATACAAAGTTTCAGATACAACTATACAGAAGAACTCAAAAAAAAATTGTTTACATGAAAATTGGCAAAGAACCACGCTAGCCTCATGACAGTAGATACATTAAATGTGCTAGAGGACCCCTGTACAAACCCTTCAAATATTAATTAAACATTTTTAAAGGATGCTAGTCCCTGTGGACTTGAACAAAGAGCGTTGGTTGCTCAAGAGTAGACCTAACACCATATAAGATGCTCTCAGTATCCTACCTGGCCTTTCACTGTCATTATGGACAGCATATGTATCCCACAGCTCCTGTGGGATCTGCCTGACCAGGCAAGTGCTCTCTGAGTAAAGACACTGGGGTAGCAAGTGAGCTGGAGCCTAAAAGCCAGTCTCTGGACCTCTCATGGACAGTGTTGGGTCACCTTCCACATGGTGAATGCAGGACAGGCCTGGGGATTTCAAGAGATCAGGTGCCTCTTAGCCAGCAGGGAATTCTGAAAGGGAAAAACATAGTTCAAAATCACCTGAAAAGATTCAGAAGATTATGGAAAGATGTCTTACAATACCTTTTTTCCTTGTCAGTGCCAGCTAGAGATAAGCAAGGTTAAATCTCTTCAACCTCTTAAGTTTAAAAAATACTTCACTGCTCATTGAAAAAAATGTTTTCTGTTTATCTGATGGAATGTATTATATAGCCAAGAACTATTTTTAATTATCACATTATTATTATTAAATCCCAATAATTCCAAACATTTGTGGTTCCTACCTCTTCCTTCCTGTCCCATTTGGACAACAGGCTTTCCATTTCTTACAGAAATGTCACACAAAATTCTCCTGGCAGATGTAGGAATAACTGTTCCTGCAAGGAAAGAGAAGAGTTCTCAGAGTCAGAAGAAAAAAATCTACCCCAGGAAAGTTTTTCTTCACTTGCAGGTCCCTTATTCATATGTGCTTAGCCAACTTGTTTCATTAATGATTTTCTTTAGCCGTAGTGGAAGATCTGTAGAAAAAGTTTTATTTCTTAGCTTATTCACTCCCAATTTTCAAAATCCATAGATTTCCTAGAAGACCCTCATCAGCCCTTCTGCACTTCTGATCAGCATAATCTCCACTGTTTTCCCAGTTCACACATGAGTTAACCATTCTTTAAAGAGTGAGCATTTCAAATAAGGAGAAAACCCAGATGTTGTACCTCTATGCTCTGTAATCAGCTTAAGTATTCCATTGTCTCCCATATCCAGATTTTTAATTATTTTTTTTTATTTTCCTCTCTCTAACGTGTTCCTGGTGGCACATCCATTCTACAAGGTCTGAACTGTTTCATCATCACCCTGGCTGTCTCTCCTTGCTGCAGGACTGCATTTCCTAAAGTCATTTCCTACCTGCCTTTTTTTGCCACTCTCAATTTGTTCAACCCTAACTCCCTCACATTGCTCTGGCTGACTCTGCTCTGCAATTGTCATTCTGTGTGACTGCACAGAGTCCTAATTTCCTCTGGACTGTCTTTATTTCATGCTGTGGTAGTCCTGCTTAAACTGGATCTCATTACCAAGAGGTTGAAAGAACTTGTAACAGACTCAGAAGATAATAATATTACTGTTCAGAAGGAATTTTTCAGCATTTTAATACACCACACACGGTTTATAAATGCCTTCTTGATCAAGGTCTTTCATTGCAAAGTGGTAAATTTCAGATTTTTGTAGGAAACTGAAAAATTCTTAGTTTGCAGGGAGGAAAGACTTTACAGATATATGTAACTGCAACAAACTATACTCCCTGGGGTAATGTTTTCCATGAGAAAATTATTTCTATTATTTGTAATAAGTATTTTGTAAATTATAATATTGCCAGAAGTATGATCCAATACACACAAGGGAGCCTTTATTATGCATTGGAACTAAAGCAAGCTCCAGTGATATGGAAATTCACCACCAGGAAAGCTACTGCAAGAAAAGCTGGCCAAAGCTTTAGGTTAGTGAGAAATTTCTCAGTCTGATACAATTTTTACTGTTTATGTACCCACAGAGTCCATCAAGATAGTTTCAATTATCACAAACAAATATTTTTTTCTTCAATCTAGATTCCTTCATAGTTTTTGTTGTTGTTGCTGTTCTTTATCTTATTTCAAATGTCATGAAAACCGTTCATAGGCATGCTAGAGGAAACAAATTCTGCATGTTTTGTCTTTATTGTGTATTTGTCCTGGGAGTATTTTTCCCACAGTACCTTCTGCCCAAGTTGATATCTGGCTTTTGGTGACAGAATTAATGAACTAAACTGTAATCCATATAGTACTTAATTTGTCAGTGCTGTGTAGAGTCCATCACAAGGTTTATCCAGCTTTAGAACCTTTTCTTGTCTTTTAAAACAGTAGAACCAGGCTAAATCTCCCATCTTAAGTGTTTTTCCACATGACTTTACCTCTTACAGCCATTTCACTTTATCAGACAAATTGTCTGTAAGACAGTTCCAGCTTTTTTCAGATTTACTTTCAGATAAACCCAATGGCAAAGATACCTATTGTACTCCAGGAACTCCAGAGAAGAAGCTGCGTCAGTCTTCAGCTCAAGGCCAAACACGACAACTCTACAACAACCCTTTTATTGACTACTGTTGTAGAAGCCACTGAAAGGCACAGGTTATGCCAATCCTTTTCTAATTCTGCAAGAGTAAACAGGAACAGCTCTTCACCCTCCATCTCAGTACTGTAGGGTTTGTTGATCCCCATTGTCTCACTCAGCTGCCAAAACCTTTTGAATGTGTAAGATTTTTTCCCTGTGATTTGTGTGAGTCTTGTTAAGACCTTAGCAGGGGAAGATATTAATAATACCTACTGGAGCCACAGTTTACTAATTTCTTGGTGGATGATCTTTAGACTTAACGTTAATCCATGGTTTAGACTGAGTTCCAGTTTGTGTCCCAGGCACAGGCTATGACTACATAATCATAGAATCATAGAATGGCCTGGGTTGCAAAGGACCATAGTGATCATCTAGTTCCAACCCCCCTGCCATATGCAGGGCCAGCAACCACTAGCCCAGGCTGCTCAGAGCCACATCCAGCCTGGCCTTGAATGCCTCCAGGGATGGGGCATCCACCACCTCCCTGGGCAACCTGTTCCAGTGTGCCACCACCCTTTGGGTGAAAAACTTTCTCCTAATCTCTAACCTAAACCTCCCCTGTCTTAGTTTAAAACCATTCCCCCT
>VZTO01021067.1:15028-38755 GCA_013400615.1 Syrrhaptes paradoxus
TAAAAATCATGGTATTAAAAAGATTTTAAAAAAAAAAAAAAAAAAGAAAAAAGAAAAGAAAAAGAAAAAAAATTATACAAAACTTTTTAAACCACAAAAAGGTAAAAGTACAATTATGTGGTACAATCACATTAAGAATTTTTTTCCAGTCAAGGGAGAGAGAGTTACTGTTCTTGGTAGGCAAAGTTCATTCCACGTTTTTGATAGTTGGAGAATGCCTGAGGAGTGAAGCTGAAATTGTTTTCTTGCATTGCGGCTGCACTCAGAGGCCACAGGCTTCAGGTTTCTGTTGTCTGAATTGTAGGAATCTCCTGCCTCGGGAACTGTGCAGCAGTTTGCAAAATAAATAAGGGACAGAGGCAGAGGCTTTTGCCAACACAGAGGCTTTCTCAGCTCACTCTTTGGTGACAAATCAGTTTGAGAACCTGCGTTGTGAGTCTCACGTTGGTGTCTTGTGGGCTTCCCACTTCCTCAGGTCAGTGGTCCTGGTGGGAGCTCGTGGTCCTTGGGACCTTGCCTGCTTCGGCAATGGGCAGCTCTCCTGCTAGTCTGCCGGCGCCCTTCTCGCACTAAGACCAGTTCACCTACAGCTGTGTGGCTGAAGAGAAGGCATAATCTTAACATGGGACAGGGTTCAGGTCCTTCATGGGACTAGGAACCAGGAGGTAGGGATTTTGGGCCTGGTGGTGTGCATGGCCTTGGATAAGCCATTGAACTTTCTGTGTCTTTCTACACCTACAATACAGATATTTATTTACCTTGCAGGTGTGTTGGTTGAGATTAATGAGTTGTTTGTAAAGCACTTTGAAGATGAAAAGCACTATAAAAATGCTAAGGATTATTATGTATGAGCTCTTGAGTGCATAATGGCTGTTTGCCTGCCAGTATTTAAAGCAATTTGTTGCACACTAAGTATGAAAGGCACTATATGAAGTCAAGTTCTAGTTTCCATTTAAGAAGAGTCACTTATATTTTGGGTTCAGCAGTTCAGGACACACCATCGGGTCTTTGGTGTTATCTAGAGTGAAAACAGACTCTAGAGAATTTTTTAAGAGGAACCATTTCAAAACTTTTAAAACCAGGTTATTATGTAATAAAGGTTTATTCTCAATCGGTCATTTCTTACACTTTCTATATGTCTTGGGTTTTGTTTGCCAAATTCCCCAATAGTCTGCCTTCTCCCATTTTGCCAAATGCTTTTTCTGTCCCTTCTTACACTTCTGGCTGAACTGCTGTAACTGTTCTCACCATGACCTTTCCTTCCATCTCCACAGTTGTCACCAAAGTTCCTGTTCTTCTGCTCAGCAGCTCTTGGCAGATTGCACAGGTTTCCTCAGCCTTTTGTCTACCTGTCCCTCTCACTTTGGTCATTCCTGCACGCGGGATTCCCCTGCGCTCCTGCCCTGAGGAGTCTCCTGCCCCAAGTGCTCACTGCCAGCCAGTGCTGCACAGTATAGTGCTCTTCTTCAGGATGCTTCTGCAATAAATGTCAGAGTGAACTGCCCATCGGACAGGCAAAAACATCCACAGAAGGGGCAACGTTGCTCTGTGTTTGAGAGCAAACCTGTCTGTCTGTGACCTGTTGGTTCAGTGATGTTCAAGCTTTTTGAGCACATTTTTTTAATAAGCATCATCCAGTGGCAATGTGGACTCCCATGTAGGGAGCTGAAACAAACTGATAGTGAACTTGCTTTCTAAAAAAACAGTCGTTTCATGGTCTGTGGATGTAGCCATCAAATTCTTAGCTTTCCTCAAATCACAAGTTGAAAAATAACTGCATCTCATTTATTATGTATCAGCACCATGTAGTCTGTCCAGCTTGGATAATGAAATACCTACCTTGGCCTCATCTTGGTTTACTGCATCGGGTAAGAAAGAAACAAATGTGCCATCTTAAAAAGTTTCACACTCATATATAATTAGTTAAGTGCAGTGTCCTTTACCTTCTAAGGTGTGTCACATAACCAGAATAGTGCATGTTTTAATTGTAGGAGTAAAATGTGAGAGAGTAAGCATGAAAATTCATATACCACAGAGTAAGGTCTTGTAGTTTATTAGATGAAATTCAGGCAGGAAAATACAGTATGTAACTGTGTTTAGTATGATAAGAAGTGTCAGAATTCTCTATTTTGTCTCAGTTATTGCATTATCTTGTTACAGTTTTAAAAGGATCTAGGAGAAATCATTTAAGGTAATGTTTACAAGCTGAACTGTTCATGGGCAAAGGGCTTAATCTGTATGATAACTGGCTGTTCCTCAGAGGTAGTTACTACAGATATTCCTGGACAGGGGACGTTTGATTTTTTTTTTTTTTTATTCCTCTAAGATACTTCATATTAAAAACATTATTTGAGTGGAGAACAATCTGGAAATGTTTTATGACGTAGAAACAAAGTGTGGCAGGTTTGTTTGTTTATTTCATTAAATTACTAATTCCCTGGGGAGTTCTCCCTTTTAGATGTTTTCCTTTCCAAATCAGTAGATGTCTTTCCCTTTACTTCTTAATTTCTGAACAAAGAAAATGTTGGAAACCAAGTGTTCAACAAACTGCCCAGCTGCATGGAAGCCTTAGAAAAGGGGAATAAAGGGCTCTTCAGAGCTCCACAGAGGTCTTTTGGCAGGCATACTCTGTAGCGTGCTGACTGAGAAACTTCATGAGTGTTTTTGAAAGTCACACTGTTCTCTTTTGGGTTTAGATGATAAATAACCAGCCACTCTAACCAGCTGTATAAAGTCTCAAACTTTCACGTTTTAAAGATGTTTGCTTTCAGGAATTTATGGTTAAAATACCTGTTTAAAGCTGTGTTTCAGTTTTAGATCAAGCTCATTTTGAACCATGAAGGACTATTGCAGTAATGAATATGATCTAAATTTATATGTTAACACTTATGGCATATCAGACATTCTCTAAAGGAACATGTACACTTCTGAGATTATCTGTTTCATGTTCAGTTGTACATAAACTTAAAATAGGTTCTGCCTTATGTAATTTTTAAATTATGAAAGTTAACAGACATGGCATAATATTAAAAGAAAACGGCAAAGAAGTNGCACTTCTGAGATTATCTATTTCATGTTCAGTTGTACAGAAACTTAAAATAGGTTTTGCCTTATGTAATTTTTAAATTAGTAAAGTTAACAGACATGGCATAACATTAAAAGAAAACGGCAAAGAAGTTGTTTATTTCTCACATAAACTCCAGCTGTTCAGATTTTCGGATAGACACAGGTGAAGATGGAGTTGGGAAAAAGCAACAGTGAGCTTCTAACCTCCTTGCACAAGTTGTAAAAATGAGGTGCTTTTTGTAATAGATGGTGCGGTCACTGCAGATCTGCTTGTATGCTGCTTGGGTTTGTAGCTCTTGAATGTGATTTTAAACTCATCTAGAGTTGTTGTCTTGAGGTCCTTCTCCATTTGACAAAGCTTATAGTCATCTTGCAAAGATGTCCTGGTTTGACAGCGAGATGAGGTGTTGCCCACAGTGGTTTGTACAGGTCTGAGAATCGAGTCACACTCCTGCATCATGGATGAAATGGTAGGGGCTGACAAGACTTAATTTCATTGCCATGGGCTTTCTGAACTAACTCCTGTGAGGTGACTAGGCAGGTCACACCTCTCCAACCAATTTCTGGTTGTTCTGCACTGATTATTATAAACATATTTCTTCTGGCTCATGACAGAGACCTAAAGGAAATGCATGTTCTTTGAAGAGATAAATAAAGTAGTGGGACTTGTCTGGGTTCATAAAGATTTGTTCATGCTTTGGCAGACTCTACCAGTTCAGCAGTAGCTCAGCTCATGAGAAGTGTTCTCTTCTTGGAAACCTCAAAAAGGTTCTACCAGCAGGAGTTATTTTGCTGGTGTAGCTCTGTCCCAGCAGTTTTCTGAGAGGTATTGTTCCATTGTCTAAGAGTTTTGGTTTGAAGATTACTGTCCTTAACTAGTACATGTTGTCCGGCTAAACTTTAATTGCAGAGCAACCCAAAGACTGCAGAAGTAACTCTAAAACCTGCTTGATAAAGGCAGTCTTGCTTTTGTTCATTTCAGGTCTGTTTTGTCCAAATCATTTGTTTGTAAAAACTGTTTCACAAAATCAGGTACACAGTAAGGTAGCTGGCAGACAAAGTTGGGCAGTTTTTTTCTGCAAGAGTATCCCCAGCTGTAGGACCCAGCTGGAGGTTGCAAACAGGTTGGTGGGAGGTTGCCAGCTGAAGTTCAGCCAGCTGAAAATAATCTGCTGGGGTGGCTGGGGTAAAGGCACCGATTCTCTCCTGTCCCCTCTGTGCACTAAGTGGTGGTAATGGACTACCAGCATACCACACAGTGAGCAGGCATGGCAGAGGCATGGGCACATCCCTTTTGCTGGCTGTGCCATTGCAGTGGTAGCAGCCGTGTCAGAGTGACTCTGCTGTACCTGTTTGCTCAGTGAATGCAAATCAGGAGCCCTGATGTTTATAAAGTTGTGGCCAGGGCCATAAAAGCAGAATTCACCATCACATCACTTTGCAGTAGGCCATGTGGGTGGGTTAAAATTCATATTTTCCATTATTAAAATATGCAGCAGGATTCTTAGTGCATAATTGACTGATTTCACTGATTTGAAGATTACTTTAGAGTCAAAAGGAATTGAGACCTCCTCCTGTACATGCCTCAGGTATGATTTGGTCACATCTAACTTCTGTTATCGCCCCTTTCATATGTTTAAGCACCAAAGCTCCTCACTCAGAATTTATCCAGGATTTATCCAAAGTCTGTCAAGAGACAGACCGAAGATACAACGTCAAACGGAGAAGGTGCCCGGTTCTGTGGCTGGGCTTCTGCAGAAAGATGTGAGATCACCAGCACTCACTCCAGAGATTAGGCCTTTATCGTCTCTCTGTCCAGCTCTATTTTATAACCCTCAGAGTAATTTATAGTGCATCATGAATGACATCTGGATAGAGGTTTAATGAACAACCTAACTGTCCTGATTTCATGATTAGAAAAATAGCGCCTTTTGCAGCTGAAGTCACCTGTAATATTGAGACATCAACATTTCCCCGTGCAGATCTGTAGGTTTAGGAAAGTAGTGTCAAGACGGGTCTGCACTGCCATTGGATTTACCAGGGGCTGCCAGGGTCACTGGCCTTTCTTACTAGCACTGATGTGTACTTCCTGCCACATGTCTGGCTTTACTGCTGCCCTGGTTTTTATCTGTTTCTTCAGTCCTTCCCATGAGCACCACACAATGCAGCATGTTCTTTTTTTGTATCAATTTGAATGGGAAGTCTTTGCAAAAATTCTCCTTTTTATGCAATTCATATCTTCACAGATTTTGTCTGTTGTGTTAGTTCTGCCTCTGGAGCTCTTTCTATCCAACCAAAGCTCCAAATAAATGAATACATAAGTAAGCTGTGTTATGGTTGAAATTTTTCCTCACTTGCAAGCAGTTGGCTCCTGTCAGAGCAACTGGGAGATCCAGCTGTGGGCTCGGGTTGCTGCCCACACCTGTCGGTCTCTCCAGTGGGCAATATTGCTGCACATCTGTGTATCTAAACCACAAACATCTAACGACATCAACAAAAAAAGAGATGGATGGTGGATGTTGGACAAATCATAGAAGAAAATCTAAAAGTTCTGAGATTAATTTGCAAATTAATAATTGATTAAGTGGGATGTGCCCATGGAGAATTTAATGAATTGCTGCCCAGCTTTGTAGACAGGGTAGCTAAACCTGTGCTGAAGAAATGCCTGTCATTTTTAGTGGGCAAGTTAGATTATCTATCTTCATCTTGTGGAAAGCAAAACATTTATTGCTTCTTATGGATTTACCATCTGTGCAGAAGAGAGTTGTGCAAATCCTTTTCAGTCTACAGAAGGGAGTTGGAGACCTAATCTCTTGTGAAGACCCTTTGCTTACTCGGCCTGTCTTAGAAAATCAGACGATGGAGTAGTCCAATAAACTGAACAAAGTGAATTAATAGCCTGGTGAAGTTTAGAAATTAAGTATCCTGGGTTTTTTTAAGTCTGCCTGTGTGGGGAGTGGCTGTCATGGGTCTTGCTGTAGCCATTCTTAGAGCACTGTGTGCAATAGGGAGTTGGTACGTGGGTGACTGATACCTGTAAAACATTCATCAGAAGTGACTGGGAACGAGGTCAAGATTTTGGAGGTGTGGGGCACTACCTAAAGTGCAACTGGATGGCACGATCCACTCTCTAGGGATTAAGTAGCTGCTGTAATTTGTGATTTATTGTCTTTGCTTTAACAAGCTGCTTGCAGTTCCTCAAGGAAATCTCCCATAGCAGTAGCTGGGGTCTTGACTGTGGGCTGTGGGGAGCAGAGGAAGCCAGGTCCTTCCTTACCCCTCAGGGCTCCCTGGTAGCTCTTGGGATCCAAATGTGACATTTTCTCACTGGAAAGTGAGGGGCCAGATGGGCAGGGCTGAAGCCAGTCCCAAAGGCTCGCAGATGTTGAATGTCAGTTGTCTTAGCTCCTCCTGATGTGCGTTACTTGGGTCGGAGCACAGGGGAAACGAAGTGTGCCAGATACTGACCTGCATTGTGGGCTGTCACACCATGAAATATGCTGATCTCTCCTCCATGTTCTTGACACCTAGAAAAGGTCAGGACAAAGACTGAATCTTAGTCATCAGAGTGGTGATTATCCATTAATTTACTTGCTGTTGTTTAATTAATCAACCACCAAGTCAGCGACCACAGATGCCTTAACTGTTTGTCCTGAGCAGTTACTGCCTCCAGGTAAGGTGCCTGCTGTTTATTGGGTACTGGTGAAACACTTGTCCAGGGCATGAGTGTTGCAAATGAAGTCTTGTGATGTCTGAATATTTGGAAACCATCTACTTTGTAGTATTGATTAATTTACTTTACAAGCGGAAGCTCACTTCCTACTCCCCTTCATTTACATCCATTGTTTGGAAGAGGAAGCACAGTGAAGGCTATCAGAGAGAGCCAGTGGCCAGTGCCCAAACCATATTATTGGTTTTCATCTCAAAATCAGAAATTTGGGATTTTGGCCAGTATAGCTTCTGGAGAAGAGATGTTATGTGTGCTGTATCACTGGCACCTGTTTAGCAAAAACCAGCTACTTTTAGTAGTAACCAAAGCCAAAGTTTCATTGGTTTGAGTTTTTGTTGCTAGAAAATAAACTGAAATATCGACGGCTGTGTTGATATCAGTGTGCCTAAATAAGGATAGATGTGGAGAGCAGTCACTGCTAAAGCTTCAACAGGCTGGATGCCCAGCAGCTAGAAAGGAGGAGGTAAGGAGTCCCACCACCTGCCTGCCTGAGCCTCGCAGTCTGTGCATCCCATCTCTGAGTAGGTATGAACAGCCTGGGGTTTCCCAGGCGAGCCCTGACAGCCCTGTTACACCACAATATAATCAAATATGTCACCCCTGCCTTTATAGGGATATTGTGCCGTGTCAGTACTTTCTTCTTTGAGGGAATATCGTTCGCTGCTTTTTTTTTTAATCCTAATTTTGTATGCGTTGAATAAATGAGTCTGAATGTTTGGCACCTGATCCTCCTGTTACTTTCTGACTGTTTTGTACTTATATTCTTTACTTTTAGCATTTATTTAGAACAGCTTCCCTTTCCACATAAACACTATGTTATTTATAAATTAACATTTTATTTGCAATATACCATACATTAAATGGTCTGTAGATGATGGTTACTTGGCTTGAGAACAGAGCCCTTAATTTTGATGTGTTTTATAAAGAATTGGCAGTAAATGGCCTGATCCTGCGTCCTTTGACTTTATCAGGAGTTTTCCAACAAGTATATTTATGCAAGAACAGCCTGGCTGCCAGTGCAGTGTCAGCGGGCAGCACGCCTTTGCATTCAGCACAGTTGCATGTCTCTGTGCCAAGAACGAATTTTGCAGATTCAAATTTGCTCAGTTTGTCAACACACAAGCTCCCATTGAACTTTGCAGGATGAGAATAATTCTTGGCATGGGGCCACAGGCAGCCCAGGGAGCACTGCCCGCTGCTGGCACTGGCTGTGGCAAGAGCTGTGTGCCTGCAAAAGGAGCAGCACCCAGCCTTGGCTCTCTGCTTTGCGAGGCTCCCATCTCCTGTACCATGTGTTTGCTGTTGTTTGACTAGTGGGAAGAGTCAGTGATAAAAAGAGATTTCCTAGATTAGCTTTCAAGGCTTTTTTTTTTTCTTCTTTTTTTTTTTGTGGCTGTCTGGATGATTAATGTGAATAGGAAAATACTGTTGACCCATTTAAATCATGTTAGACGACATCCATTGCTCATCTGCATAATGAAATACACACTGAATGTTACAGCCTAAGTAGAAGAGCCAGTGAACTACAAAAATAATATTTTACTCATTTGGATTATGAAGTAAAATACAGGACATTAGTACTAATCATAGTATTAAATTTTAAGCCATGCAAATTGTAATTGTCAGTGAAAAAGAACTATAAGTTGAAAAGGCTATTAGCATTTCAGATTTAACAGTTAATTTGAGTAACCTTTTTTTTTTGCTAGTGTGTAGCTTGGAGGAGTGAGTCTATATGCAAAAAAAAAACTAGCAAGTGCAGACGTGTTTGTTTTAGGTCATTATTTAATTTCAGTCGTTAAAGAAATGTTAGAAATATTAATTTGCAGCATTAAAATTTATTAACATTTTACATTACAAAGAGTAAATTGTAATTTTTACTTGGACAAAATCAGATCTAAAAGGCAAATTATTAGTAACAGAGAAGTGAAATAATTTTAAGCATTTATTTAAGAACTAAAGCAAAAAACTGAAGCCTTTAAAAATAGGGATTTTATCAAATAGAAACCTAATTTTCTGCATTTTAAACTAAATACAAATTTTAAGTTACTGAATTTAGGCTATCAGGTTTCTATGGTTACCTACCTTTCCAGCAGTTTGGTGAGATGTGTAAATAGGACTATGAGTCACTTGTAATTATTTGGTTTTTGTTTGTTATAGTTGTAATTCTGTGTTCAGTTTGAGTTTAATATAGTTCACACCACATGCTTTATTTTATGTATATTTTAGTGCATATGATTGACAGTGATTGAGCATTTCTTACTGAGTGCTTGTTTTTTTTGTCATAAGTGATGTATGTTGGTACTTCTGAAAATGTAAACAACTTTTTCCTGTATCACTGTTTGATAAACAGGGACTTCTGTGATAAGAAAGAGGTCTTTGTAAATGCTAAACAAGGAGATAAGTGAAAGGTATTAAAAAAAAAAAAACAACCAAACAGCTCCCAAACGTTGTACTGTATTCTTCCAAATTCAATCTGTAATCCTATCATTATAAGTCATTCAGTGACCCAAATGTCACATATTTATGAATAAGCTTCCAAGGTATGCATTAATGCATACCTCAGTAATAATGACTGACAGTTTTAAAAATAAATGTTTTAATAAGGATGCTACAAGTTATCTGCAGCAAATTCTTGATTGGAACATCTTCCTTGTGCAGGGCATCTTCTTGGAAAAAAAAAAAGAAAAAAGAGCTTGTTTCCACCACCACCACAGTGGTTTAGTAGAAACAGCTGTAAACTCTTACTCCTCTCTGCTCATATATTTTGAAGTCTGGGTTATAAGATGTAACCCAGCCTTACACTCTTCACTCTAACGAAGAACATGTACATGCTTTCTCAGCAAAGGTTTGCTGTCCTAATGTCATTTATGCTTTCATGTGAAAACCAGACAATGCAAGTAATTAACAACATTTAATACAAGGCAAGAAACACTGATAGCTGTCATTTTTACCAAAGGAGTAGTGATGTAATCTTATTAAGGTATTAATCCTAAAATTGCTAGCAGTGTACACTTTTTAATTTTGAGATATGACTGCCTTACGGTTCAGGAATCATCTTGTATCCTTAGAGATTCAGCTGCAGGTGTAGAAAATAATTATTGCAATGGGTCTTATATTTTGTGTGGGGAAAAGACTCCTGACTCCCTGTTCTCTTCCTGTGTCTCAAGCTACGCAGAAAATCCTGATACAATGTTCAGGAGCACTCCTAAATTTTCTATGGAAAGATTACTCTTATTTCAGCAGCCTTTCTCACCCACTGAAAGGGTTTCTGTGGGAAATGTTTTTTGTGGTGATTCAGATATATTTTTTTCCATTTCAGGTGGAGATTTAAGAGGTTAAAGTAGGATTTATTTTTAACATCTAATATTGTATCGGGCATGTATAGAGGACATAAACATGCCAGTTGAAAAACAGTTGTTTCACAGAGCACCTGAAAAGATTTTATCCCAGTAGGATTCAATGAATGTTTAAGCTGTGGGTGGGTGCATATTAACAACAAGATTCAGTATTGTATATGTGTGTAAGGACTATTTGAATAGCATATTATTTTAATCTGAAACAACTGCTATTTTTTAAATTGAGTAACTTGTTCCAACAGTTGTTGCTTCTCTACAAAATCAAAATAAGGAATACAATAACCCATCCTTCATGTATAAGTAATTTATCTGGTCTTTTAAAAAAAAACTGTAGATAGAAAGTGATTGAAAGGTGTATTTAAATATGCAAACCTGAGTATGCATCTCATTCTAATTTATTCACTTCATGATAAATTAATTTACTCAATATAGGAGCGCAGTAACATAAGAGGAATGTTTTTTCCTGCTGTCACAGAAGTTGAAACTTGCCAGATGCTGTCATCTGGACCCTAAATTCCACTGTTATTGACTGTGTGTGAAACTCTTAATATTGCTTTGTCGGGCTTTTGTACCTGACTTGTTTCATTTTGCTTTGATACTGGTTTAGGCAACACTTTCTTTTTATTTTCTACTTGTGTTATTCTATCAGAGAGAGAAAATGCAGTATAAGTAACACTAGGATGGGAGGCTCTATTGGAGAGCTGCAATGCCCTGTTCCCAAAGTTAAGCCTGTACAGCCCAGTCCTGTGTTCTGTAATAGACAATTTATTTCCTTTGGTATAGGAGTGAATATAATTCAGATAGATTGTGCTCTGTATTTTTTAAATCCTGTAATAAAATAGGAAAGTGCTGTTTAATGATACCAGTGCATTTATTTCTTACACTGGCTTGATGTGACTCTGTGTGTGTGTGTGTGTGTGTGTGTGTGTATATATATATATATACACACACATACATACAGGTCCATATATACCCAACTGCTCAATTTGTCGAAGGGTTTTTTAAGGATATAAAATTAATTTTTCCTTTTCTTCTTGTTTGTTGAATTTGCACTGTCAGTTGCTGCTGATAAAAGGTGGCACACAGCCAGCTTCCTGAAGGAGCTATGGGGAGGGTCATGGCTTGTCATGACCTGGGCACCATTACTTGAATGTTGTTATTATTGGGATGAAGTACCCTTAGGCTGTCATCCTTCCTGTAAATAGAAGAGGTTCTGATTCTCTGTGGTTTCCCAGTTTACCAACTTGTAGAACAGCTATTTTGTTGGCCCTAAGTTTGACTGAATAATGGGTTAGAAGAACGGCATTGTTCCAGAAGGCACTGTTTCGTCATTTTAATGTGCTGGTCTAGACTAAGTCATAATAAGTAAAGCCAGACAAGCATGTGTAGTTTATAAATTTAATTTATAAATTTACACCCAGTCAGAAAGCTCACTGGTATTAGCATAAGGCAAACAAATTGCCCAGTTCCACTCTCCGTGAAGTAAGGGCAAAATTTTAATTATCAGGGAGCACAACTGGTCCTGAGGGCCAAACTTTTTTTTTTTTTTTTTTCAGTGTCACTGAGGAATCCCAGTGGTGTTGGCAGAGGGGCTGACTCTGCTCACTTGGAGTCAGTCAGCATTTGGCCATTGACTTGCTTTGCTGGCTCTTATGGGAGTGATGAGAACAATTCTGTTAATGCCTTTATTAACTAAACAACTTCTGTTGTTAATTTCCAGTTAATTTCAATAATTAAATAAAATAATGCCAATTAGAATATAATGTTTGCAGGATACTGATCTGTATTTCAGTTTAGCAGTGTACAGTCATAAGCATGCTGTTGTGGAGGTTTTCGCCAATGTGTTGCTGTTGTAACTGAAGTCACGTCTATCCTGATGAATATTTCATTTCCCCAATCATGCTATTAAAACGAGAGTGTTTTTACCCTTTCATTTCTGTTTTCTCTTTTCCAGTACCGTCATGACAGCTGTGGCTGCGTCCTGTTTACAAATTGCTGCTAGTCACATTTTCAGTAGTCCTTGTGGGTTTTGCTTTCCCCTAATGTGGGCAATTAGGAGGAAATATTTCTCACGAGCATGGACTTGCTCTTCTCCTTGTAATGACATAGTCCTGCAATCCAGGAAACAGTGCTGCATGGTGTCCATGTCCGTGATTTCCTGATGTGGGAAAAACGTGTGGAAAGCATCTGGAGAGGAGGAGACCCCCTTTACCAGCTTGTTTCCTGTAAGCGAAATTGGAAGACCTTGTCTGTGCAAATAGATTTCAAAATAGAGTCTGCCCTTTGACTGTCTCCATAATTACACAGCGCTCTCTGTATTTTATTTGGCTGCCAGAGCAGTTAACCCCTGGAAGTAAGGGGCTGATGATGGCGTGACCAGCACGGGTATGCAGACATGACCATGTGAATACACTCTTGTTTGGAGAAGCCTGTTGTTAAGACCTCGTTACAATATACTTTTACCAAATTTAAAAATTATTACATTGAGTTATGTTGATTAAGATATGTTATATCCTTAATGTACAGAAAAGGCAGAGGTATTAGTTGCAAAAAAAGGGAAAAAAAAGAAATTTAAAAAAAGTTCTTTTGTGGCTTTGATGTAATCAACATCTGTCAACTGAATGAATTTGCTTTTGTTTAATTTCAAGGGCTCTTGTCCTTCTACTTTGCCCAATCAGTTCAACTTCTGCCTCAGGCATTTCCCTATGTTGTTCCTTTTTTTTCCCCCCTTTTTATTTTTCTTTAGCAAATGCACAGGTTATTGCTTGTGAAATGTGAGCTGCTCTTCTGCTACACAGGTTACACAGAGTTGGAGAGAACCTTTAATCTTTCCTGTCTTATTTTTGAAACTTGGACCTACTCGTGCAACACAGGGATTACAAAGTCAGTGTTTTATTAAGACAGTTAGAATTACAATTACAAGTAAAGATCTATCAAACCACAGCCATTATTTTGGCTTGAAAAATGAGAACATTTGGTAATTACATGTAAAAAGCTACACCTAGTTGCGTTGGTTGGATTTCACATATTATTACCCATAGTGATTTTTAATACCTCACTTTAAGCTTTATTCCTCTGAAGTTTCAGCAAAATCAATATTTACACAAGCAGCAAAATTATGCTATGATATTAAAATGACAAGCCAAATTAAAGATCTCTAGTGTTTTACCCTCAAATACATATATACTAAAAAAACTCCATTATCATTTTTTTTAAGTTTTAAAAATGCATATATATATATATATAAATCATATATTTAAAAATGAGTTGTCTGAACAATGCTTTTGATGTTGTTATTTGTTCATATATATTAGTAAGAGTTACTTTATCAAGAACAAGTTGATTTTACTTCCTGAATCAGTTGGATGTTAATTCTTGTAATCCTAAATAATTTTGGTACGGTGATTCTCTTAATACTATGACTATTCTAAAGTATGTTAAACTTATTTCTTGGCTCTTTTAAGATGTACCCTTGTATTTATTGTATCTTAGAACTCTTGTGATGTTTATCCTTTGGCAACATTTTTGCTAATTGCTCAGAAATTTGAAGTCTTTCATAAATAAATACCAATAAAAAGGTTGCTAACAGTCACACTTGATGAATCATGTAGATGCACAGTTTTTTGCATTGCTACCCCACACCTCGTTCATTGAAAACATAGCTGATAAATTGCTGTAACTGTTAAACAGGAGGCATTAGAAAAGGGCTTATGAGAGTTCATTTCCAGCATCTCCCTTTAAAAATACTTCTTGACCAGAGGAAAATCACATTTAAATGACTAAAATCAGCTTAATTAAGGGTCATTAATAGAGGTACACATAAAAAAACTCTCAACTCTGTGAGTGAAATGGGAGCATTTCATTATATAGTGTAGCATGCATGAACAGATAACAATTAAATAGACCTAGAGTAAAAGGCTAATAAACATAGGGCACATTGTGCTGCAAAATCAGTCACTTAAAATGCTCCCACCCATCATCATACTGGAATTCTGTATTCAGGCCCTTTGGTTGACATGTTTAAAAGAAAAAGAAAATGTAATTTCCACACAAGATAAATTCATCTGGTAATTCACAAAAACTCCCAGTGCATATTTATATTATTAATACAAATTAAGGTCTGGAAGGTATGCTGAGGAATCCAGCGGCTGTGGCAGGACATGCATGCATACAGATTGCACAGTGTGATTCAGTCGAGTCAGAGAAGCAGTTGTCTGTAATTTTCTGTGCTCAGTACATCCTATGTATTGATGTGATTCAGTAACACTGGTAGTAATTCTCCTTATGGCAGCTGATAGTAAATATTCTGTTAGTTGTGCAAGCGACATAGCCTTACTGTTAAGGTAGAGAAGGAATGCATGCAGGGTCAACTTTGCGTCCTTGCTGTGCTGACGTCTTACAAGGCTGCCTGGCTTCAAACTCTGGGCTTGCCCTGATGGCTGCAGTTTCCACGGGAAGCTGCAAAAGTCCTGCGTTTATGAGCTATATTGCAGTAATTAATATACACAGAAAAACTGAACAGAAAGGATGTGCTTGAGTGCCAGTGTTGCAGAAGTAAATAAGGCACTGAGAAAAGCTGTGGTAGGTGTAAGGGACGGGGAGGAGGGAATATCTGAGCCAGACTTGGAGAATACAGACAGTTGTTCCTGTCTCCAGTGATTGATGATGTTGCTATATTGAATTAGCTGTGAATATGGGAACTTAAAAAATAAAAGGAGCTGTGGAGACATTAGGAGGGCCTTCTTAAGGCAGGAAGTGTGTATGGAGTCCAGATTTTCATTAAAAAACAGTAACTTTATTATACTTTAATGTCATTCTATTTCATTTTGTTTTTACTTCATATGAGAATGTTTTCTGATGTAATTTTTTATACTTCAAATAAAGGTTTAGCTCTCCCATGTTTATAATTCTTGCGATGTATTTTAGGAGTCATATTATACTATGGTGATATTTATTTGGTTGTCGCATTTTACCTGTTCAAGTAGTAGTTTTTTTGTGTGTGTGTCTGGTTTATAATGAGTAGTTAGTAGAATAACAACAGGCTACAGTGCCTTATTATCCTGTAATCTTGTGACAACATTTACAGTGTATCTTTGGCAGAATAAAGGTAAAAATTTTATTCCAAGTAAATTGGTATCCCTTCTGAATGTGGGATAGTCAACAGGCATGTATCCATGAACATAAACTGGTTTAATGTATGTAAGAGTGTGTCTTTGGGACATTTGGAGTTTTATTGTTTAATAATTGACAAGCACATTTGCACTTTTTCTTGCCCAATCAAACTTTTACATGGTAGGCAAGGTGCTCGGCAGCATGCTGTGCATCAAGGAGAGCATTTGAAATGCACCTTCGCATATTGATGTCCATGTGGACATTAGCTGACCATGGCAGTGACTGTGGGTTTTCAATATATTTATAATACCTTCAGCTGTGGTAAGTGCAAGGTACTTCCACTGCACCCTGTAGAGCAGCTACCTGAGTTTACACTGGTGGACTGATGGCCCAAAAGTTGCTGCCTCAGCAGATTCTGTGCTGCCAGCTTCCAGAAATAGCTGCAACCCAGCCAGGGAGCTTGTAGGATGCTTTGGGCTCTTTGGATGTGCTTACTGTTGTGCAGATTAGATGGCCCAGATCTCTTTTTCTTTTTTTTAAATTAGATAATTCTTTTTTTTCTTGTAAAGGAGGCCCTACAAAATCAGGAGATTATGAGGTTGTTGATTAAATTATATTTAAAACACAATCCAGCTTTCTTTTAAATGGGCAGCTCCACTTCCATGGAGACACAGTCTCTTCCCTTTTGAAGCAGGGAACTTCCATTGGGGTACCGACGTTATACTGGTAGCTTGCTTTGAGCCTCAGCCTCCATTGTTACTAATCAGCAATTCAAAAACAGTAACAATTTGCTTGCATCGATTAAAAGTCTCTACAACCTTTCAGACATTGGTAACTAAACATAGCACGGAACAGTGTGCGAAGAGACGGTTGGCAAGACTTCTAAAGCAAACCCCATTCAGCTATTTCATTCATTGTGGGTTTTGGGGCTGCACAAAGGTGTGTAACTCGAATCTCCTATATATCACAGAATGCTGTAACAGCTCCCTGTGTGTGCACGTGGAAGGATAATTTCTGTGTCTGGACATGATAAATGCATTGAAAGGAAGGAAGGTACAATAATATAAAAACATACAAGATATGGAAGAAACTCTTCTTAAAAAAAATCATTTTTACATAGTTATATGCAGTAGATGTATTTCTTAATTTCTGTGATATAAAAGTGTTTAATTACTTCTGTTTAAACAAAACCACTTCCTTTTTACTAAAGAGTAATTATTTGTGTGGGTTACTTGCCACAAAAAATTGCTCGTGTTTGTATACATAGGACATTTTTTAAAAGCAGGTTAACTATTATGTGAAACTTACGATTCAAAAAACCCTTCTGTTTAGATTGTAGAATGTTTGAGTAATGGAAATATGCTCTACATGTAATTGTAGTTTAATTGGGCAGTGTCAATAATGCTTTTGAATGTAGTATATTTCCCTGTTTGATGCTAGCATCATCTTTTGTGAGGCATTATTTTAGTTTTGATTTCTCTGACAAGCTTTGGGTTGTCAACCTCAATGCCCTTTCTTCCCTTTTTTCTTTTCTTTTTTTTTGCTTTTTTGAGGGGGGCAAAATGTGTCATTGCCTGACAACTAAGTTTGAGCAATGAATACTCTGATGAACTGCCATGCCGAATTCCCATGTGAATTAAATGGAATCTGATTTGAATATTCCAAGTCAATTACAAATTTTAATCCCTTCAATTGCCTTTGACCAAGATTAAAAATCTCTCTTGAAGTTTGTTCTGTTGCTCTGCTAGGCAGGGCAAATTGAACCCCATTCCTTGTGTCTTGGAGCAAATTACAAGAGCAACATTAACTTGGTTATGCTCAAATCTGTGACCAATTCTGAAAAAATATAGGTGAAAATATTGTCTGAATTGACATCAGATATTTTTTTCTCTCCTCGTTTCTTACTATTGTCACTTATTCACCATTTCCCAAACTCTTGAACAGTGCAGCTTCTAGCCATGCAAATTGCTCCAGGCAGGGGCCAGCTGGAGCATCACTCCTGGCTGTAAGCTTTGGGGAATTCAGCCACACTACTTTTTAATGCATCAAACCAAAACAGATCTGGTATTTTATAAAGCTTCCAAGTACTGTTTGCAGAGTTTTTTTGTTCTTGTTGCTTCTTAGTGTTAATGCTCTTTCTTTAACGGTACGAGATTTGAACAATTTGAACTACCCCTGGCTACCACGTGAATTCTGTGGTTTGTTTTACGTGATGCCCTTCTTTTTTCATACTTTCCATTTTGTAATGTAGTAGAAAAAATGTTAACCATTTTTAACTTTTCTGTTAACAGGTTCTGTGACTGGCTGCCACATAATCTTTTCTTTGTGCAATCGTATCTACCTGCACAGGCAGTCAAGCAATCAACAGCGAAGATGCTTCTTCTTTCAGGGACAAAGAAATACTGCTTATAGTATAGTTTGGCCAACCACGGTTTCTCCAGCTCACCCAGTTCCTAAGGTACTGCAATTTTTGTTATCTAATCTGTTCTTCAGTCAATATAGAGTTCGACTGCAGGCATGATCAAGTGTATTCGTTGTCCAGCAGCTGGGGGTTTGTATCATCATCCTGTTGCTTGGTCTGGTATTTGAAACAGGAGCACTAGTGAGAGAATTTTTCAGCTGCCTACCATGTTAAACACAGTGACATATCTAGTTATTAGTGAGTTTAAAACCTGTGGCTTGTTCGGTTATGGTAGTATAAACACAGAATATTATAATCATCTGTCAACACTTACCACTTCGGGGTCCAGTGTCTTATTTTGGACAATTATAGACAGTCCTACCAAAAGTCAGTAGGAATCATTCATGATCATCTGAGTCCTTTTCTGTATAAATCTCTATCAATCTAATCATAAAAATGTTTATATTTTGATGAAGGTTTTGTTAATTGGTTATGTCAGATTTAGGAAGAGAACATACAATACCTGCTGGTAGCTGACCTGCAATCCCGCTAAATGTTCTAAGCTCATCTTTACTTAGTGGTTTTTTTTTCTTGCAATGTATACTTTTATTTTTATTTACTTTAGAGCCAAAATGAACTTTTTCATGCAATTTTAATGTGTGTTCCATTTCTGGTTTCCTTTATTTTTCTTCTTTTTTTTTTCTTTTTNGTGTCTTATTTTACTTTTCATTTTATTATAGATTTCTTATGCAAAATATAGAATATTTCTGTGGACCAAAAATACTAAAAAGTTGTTGGATAGGAAAGCAGGTAGGGATGCTGGATGTAGAGGCTGTGGAAGCTCTGTGTGCAGGAAGAACATAGGGTTACATGCTTTATATATTTTCAAAGGTTTAAAAATTGTACCACTTACAGATTTTTTTTTCTGTATTTAGATGCTTCTTTTAGGATAAAAAGGGAGAAATGTATTGCATACTGAAAAGTTGTCTTCACAGATCAGAGTTATCAGACTGTCTAAAAATCAGTCCAATTCTTCAACTCTGAAAACTCGAGGGCAAAGTTAATTCTTTATACAGAGATCCCATTGAAATTTGCCCCATGGCCGATGTGGCAAAGAATCAGACTGGCTGTGGTGGGCAAAGGGACTCTTCCCCAGCCAGTGAAACAGATCATGACCCTCTGAGAGAAAGTGCGATGTTACCATTATTATTAGTTTGTTGTTTTCATACACTTGTCAATAAATGATTGTGGATTTAAAAAAAAATCCGAAGTCAAATTTCACACCTCTATGAGAGCTGAGAACATTCTGTGTGAAAAAAAAGGAAGTTTATTACACCCTCCTTGACACAGTGAATTGGGACACCCTTGTATAGTGTTATAGGTGGGTAGCATGTGAACTAGATTAATAAACTAAAGCTCTAAATTAAAATAAATTAAATCCTACGGTTCTTAGTAAAAAAAACCAACCTCACAGAAGTTAACAGGAGTTTTGTCTGAGCAAGAAACTAAGGATTTGATCAATTTTATTTTTGAGCTGAACCCTGTACATTTGTCCAAACAGTTCCAGTGTTTAGATGCCTTTTGTAGAAAATGTCCCACTCTTTGCAAAAGAAAATTAAGAATTTTTAAGTCATTCTGTCACAGTTTCAAAACTTGCGACTGTCTGTGCTGGAAATTGGCTGCGGTATCTGGAGTTTCAGGACTGGAAGGTTAACAGACTGTATAAGTCAGTAGTAACAGGCAATGTTAAGTTCAAAAGGGCAGTGGAAGAAATACTGAGGCAGCCTTGAGGGTTTGCCCTGATGGCTTAGGAAGGTCGATACTACGACAGAAAGGGCAAGCTGCCATGAAGTAGGAGGCAGTATCTGAGAAAATGATCCCATTGTCATGCTCAGTTTTCTGATCTTCATTTTCAATCCTTTTTCTCCAAGCACATAAAGAAGCCAGACTATGTGACGACAGGCATTGTACCAGACTGGGGAGACGACATAGAAATTAAGAATGAAGATCAGATTCAAGGGCTTCGTCAAGCTTGTCAATTGGCCCGTCATGTCCTGCTTCTGGCTGGAAAGGGCTTAAAGGTAACAATTACAGAAGTCTCATAACAGCTTGGATGTTTGTCATTCTTTCACTTATTTGGCGTTTTTCTACTTTTTTTTAAATTTTCCCTGCATTTTCAGTGCATCCAACTCTAAGTTAGATCCTGAGAAAAGAAGGATTTATTAACTTTTGATTCAGCCCATGATATGCCTGTTCAATTACTTCTGTATTTCGGACGTTTGTAGTACTTAGAATGAGTTTCTGGCTCAGGCGTAAGATTTCTCTGTCTGTAATTTCCTTCTGTTCAGATCTTGCCAAATCACATGAGTCTTTCATAAGGCCCACTCTACATTTTTTCCTTTAATTTCATGGCCCATCTTCATTACATGTCCAGCTTTCTGGCTCTGCATGTGTGCAAGTCCAAAGGGCTGGGTTGCCTCCACCATTCCCATCCATCCTTCAGCCCCTCGCTGTCCCGCGGGGTCCAGTGCAACACGAGTCATAGAGCTGCTGTTGGAAAAAACAGCTGCCAAATTCTACACAATTTTCCAGAGTGCATTGATAATAAAGCCTTATGGTTTCCAGTATTTTTTCTACAGTATGCTTTTTGGGATACATCCCAAGTTAAAATGCACTGGGAGGAGCCTACTGCCAGGTTTTGCAGATGAAGGAGTGCTTTTTTAGCCTTGCCCTGGTATTTCATGTAATAGCATACTGGATAGAGTAAAATAGGTTGAATAAGCTATGAGATGCAGAGATAGATGGGGACTATAGGTCAATGCAATTGACTTAAAAGGTGAAAAAATTATGAGGTTACCGTGCATTTTTGTTTCAGCTATCATCACATTTTCCCAGAGGCTTAATTCTGGAGCTGGGATGGCCAATAACAAAACTGCCTAAAGCTTTAATCTTACATATGCTCAATTTCTTTACATTAAATTACTTCCCAGTACAGTAAAACTTACTAATGTAAAGTTAAGGGCATATGCATGTTTCTGAAGGGTCAGGGTGCAATGTGGGTTATGAATGAGAGCAGTTTTTCACTAATAATCTTTGGTTTTTATCATATGCAAAACACATGTATATGCAGCATGGTGTAGTTTATGATGCAGTTCGTAGTATGCACCAAGTCATACGTAATAGCAAAATGCTACATGTACATAATGCACATTTTGGAGAAAAGTGTATAAGAAAAGAATTACGTGACCAGAAGCTGTGGGACTGGGAAGAACGTGGCACTTGGAGTTGCAGTGCCAGGACCAGTGCCCAGGTCAGCTGCAGACAGGGGGTGAGCTCTTTTTGCACCAGTAGGTGTTCAGCCAAGAATCTCCTGACTGGGAGGATGCTCCAAAATCCTCCCTCATCAACAGGGAGCATCTTCTGCTTTCCAGCCTGACTCTGCACGTGGCCAGTCTATACCCGTTTGTTCTTGTGCCAACACCGCCCTTCAATTTAAACAGCTTCCTGCCTTTCCTTGAGTCTGTCCCCTTCACGCAGTAATAGAGCTATTACAGCTTTCAGTGTGCCAGACTAAACAAACCAAGCTCTTTTAGCCTGTTCTCATAAGGTAAACTCTGCATTCCTATTTTATCTGAAGATCCCCATCCCTCCACCTGTTCCTGTTTTGCTGAACCCACCTTGCACACAGCCCTCCAAACCAGCTCTCGCCTGTCCTTTAGCTAGTGGCAGTAACACCCCCAGTATAACAAAGGTGCATTATAATGTACGAAGGTGCATTATAATGTACAGATGCAGAGAGACAAAGTTTGGGCTGAGCGTGTTTTGGTATTACCATTTACTGCCTGTGGGACTTAAAAATAGAATATGGTATTACATATGGTAGCATTTCCTGGGTTTGAGTTAAAGATTTGGGAACAAAGCATCACATTCTATGACATGGAAGTATTTTGTTAGACACCAATCGATTGCCCCGTCCCAAATGGGGGACAAGGTGCATAGTGGGTGCCTTCCCAACATTGCGCAGCTAGCAAAGGCTCCTTTGAAAGTGAAGCTGGTATTGTTAGAAGCAGAACTTTTCAGTGTGTAATTCTGCCGTGCTGAGAGCACAGATCTGTCTGCTGAGTGTCCACAGGCCACATCGAATTCCTTCAGCAGAGCAGCAGCAGACATCACCCAGTCTGGTACACAGCAGTTCAGTTTGTGGGCTGAAGATGACACATGGGTGAGCGAAGGCAGGAGCAACAAACTTGTATTTATCCAAAATCAATGGCTGCAGTATCCAATACAGTGCACTGGGGCTGCAGCCACCATCCCAGCATAAGGGCTGCAATGGCTACTGCAAAGCAGGGGGGTTGCACAGTTACCCCAAATCCAGGTCTTAAGTGGATTCATTGCTCCTCATCTGCCCAACCATGTCTTCGTGCTGAACAAGATGCAAGCTGAGCAAATAGACCTGGTTTTATCCTCAGCACAGTACAAAAGTACACTCCGCTGTCTTCACTGTGAGTGATCACTGAATATTTCAACATATGGATAAGTATGCCTCCTGCGCCACAGCCTGCCTGTATTCCACATGTTACTAAAAAGTCTTCCAAAATCACAGCCACTGTAGTTTGTGTGTACGAAGTATGATTTTCAAAGGCTCAAAACTCATTCGAATCAAAATCAATTTGCAGAGGAACCCTCAAAAGCACTTCTTCTCAATGAGGGAGGTTTCCCTACCAAATTTCAAATTTCAGCTCTAGCCATTCCAGACACAGAGTTGATCCAAAAGAAAAGTGAGAAGAATGTTCTTTTAAGCATGTGCGTTTTCCACTCCATGGGTACTCAGAAATGGCTGGATGATTTCTGAGAGGTTTTTTTTAATATGTAAAATCATGAGAAAAAGATTAATCTAGAAAACGACAAGCATAAAAATGAAGATTTCTGCAAATTTTGGATAAGCGCTTGTAGTTTCACTGTGATTATCCAGACCGTGGCAACTTTAAGTAAAATATCCTCAAGATATGAAGCCAAATATTTAAATATTTTACAAAATTAAAGAATACTTGGAAAATAATTTCATAAAATGCACAAGTACTTTATGGTAAATGTACTGGGTGGATACAAGAATTAAGATCCTTTATTTTACAAATAAAAAGGGAAGGTAATGTGTTTTAAAGGACTGAAAGCATTGAAAACAAACATTTCTATAGCAGCTACTGAACCAAAATGCTATGGAAAATCGATGTCTTTGAGAAAGCAAATGTGGAAAAAGAATAGAAAGGAAGTAGACAGTATTTTAGGTTTTCTAGGAACCTTTGAGTGCTCATTTCTACTGTATGCTTTATTTAAAGCCTTTTTTCTCTTTAAAAATGGGTCCAATATATCAATAAAGAATATCAGACAGTTTAGTGTTTTTTATCAGAGCAACGTATTTGAAACATCCAAGATTTCATTGAAACGCTTGGCTGCAATCACCTTCAGTAAATATGATAAACTATCTTTGCTTTTTTAACAGGATGTTATGTTTGATATTTTAGGTTGGCATGACAACTGAAGAAATAGATTCCATTGTTCATCATGCAATAATCAGACAGAATGCCTATCCTTCACCTCTGGGCTATGGAGGTTTTCCAAAATCTGTTTGTACTTCTGTAAACAACGTGGTATGTCATGGTATTCCTGACAGGTATTTCCACAATAACATACACTTTACCACTGGGACTGGAAATGTTGAACTGAAATTAATAAATAGTGTTTAATATTGAACATACTTCAGCTTAACTAAATGTAATATGTAAACCTATTGCAGATGCATATCATGTTACCACACAATGCTGATGGATGTTACAGAAATGTATGTGAAGTAGAAAAAAAAAAAGTTACCATTTGTCCAGATACTTAAAAAAAATAGCATAATGCCTTTAGAGTTTAGTGTGTAGCAAAAAGAATCAGTACAGTCTATTTTTTTTTTCCTCCAGCAAAATAAGTATAGGGTAAGAAATAAATAGATTTGAATTTATATGGGTTGTTTTTTGCTTTTTTTTTTTTTTTCAATAAATTTAGTTATTTATAATGTA
>VZTO01021067.1:38888-69850 GCA_013400615.1 Syrrhaptes paradoxus
ATACTTAAAAAAAATAGCATAATGCCTTTAGAGTTTAGTGTGTAGCAAAAAGAATCAGTACAGTCTATTTTTTTTTTCCTCCAGCAAAATAAGTATAGGGTAAGAAATAAATAGATTTGAATTTATATGGGTTGTTTTTTGCTTTTTTTTTTTGCAATACATTCAGCTACTTACAAAGTAAAATATGAACCCTAGTGAGATAAAAAGAATAAATATAATGGGAGACTTTTCAGGTGTTGATCTGTTTTTCTGGTAGTTGTTTCTCATTATTTTATATTCAGCTACACTTGTTCTCTAAGTAGCGAGAGCTGAACATTAAAAATGGTTATTCTGTTTGCCTCTGCCTTCCTCGATCACAGAATATCTACCCCCTGATTTTTTATGTATGTGTCATTAGGTGTTTATTCTTATATTCTCTTTTTTGGGAACTGTCTGTCACCTTTTTTTTGTTGTTGTTGTTTATGTTTCAGTCGACCTCTTCAGGATGGAGATATTATCAACATTGATGTCACGGTGAGTAATTCATATAAAAAATAGTCTTTGATCAACTTTAGAATTACTAGTAGCAACAGGAAAAATAGTGGATTGTAGATGGGAGATGCACAGATGGATGTGCTGTTTACTTCTGAGCCAAGGCACAAGCAGCTGGTTTCCTTTTTTGTTTTTAACTGTGTGTTTATTCCAGCTAGACCCAGGCCTGACTTGAATTTAGGACTGGAATCAGATGCACTGAGATCAATGTTGGCCTAAGTGAAATGTCAACCCAATCCTGCTATGTGTCATGTTTTTGAGAAGGTGTAATTGTTATTGATCCACTGTGTAGTTAATGCAGAGCACCACAGTACTGGGCAGCAGCTGAAGACAGATATGTATGAGATGAGCTAACATGAAGAAAGCCAGCATTTTTCCTTCACTCTGCCAAGATTGATCTTCCTCTTCCTGCTGATTTTGAGTGGGGCCTGTCATTATCTTACTCTGTCATTAGAGGCTACATTGGCCTGTGTATGTCAGTCTATTTGGACAGCAACTCTTGCTAGCAGTGTTCCCTACATTTATTAAAATCCCTGAAGGTAGTGTTGTGTTCCATTTCTGGTATAAAAGCCCTGAACCTTTTGCGCAGAAACAGAAATAGTGTGATATAACTGACTTAGTATTTCCAGGGAATGGTCAAATATAGCTATTTAAATAAACACTGGCTGGCTTTTCTTAGGAGCAAGAAAGTACGGAAACTGGAAACCTAATTCTCATTTCATTTAGGAAAAAAAAAAAATCTCATGCAGAAGCTTTTTTCTTTTTACTGTGCATGTTTTTATTTTCCCAAAGTGCAGTTTATTTCTAATAGGAGCATAGCTGTCTTGGGGGTCCCACCATTATTTTACAATAATATTCACATACAAGGGAGTAACATCTCATAAAAACAAGCTTTTTTAATCATTAGAGAAACTCTTGGTAACTTGATACTGTTTTCCATGGGCCTAAATTTCATACTGACAGAAGTAAAGAAATTTCCAGCAGACCTACCTCTGAGCATGAGATTCAAGCTTTCTAAAATATTTTTTGTATTAAAATTAGGGTCAGTGAGCTTTTTTCCATGGTGTGATCTAGAACTGGGTTTGTTGGGTTTTTTTCAGTCTTACTAAATTCTTCCCCATCTCCATACTTTCTAATTGTAGAATTCTGACTATCAGGTTTACACAGTGTGATCTATCATTTTTTAAGTATATTTTTGGCCTAAATTTTTACTTTGGTGAACTGGTGTAGCTTTGCTCGTTTTATTAGACTAAATCTGTGTGCAACAGTGAAGGGTTTAACATCTGGTTTATTTGTATTTTTAGTTTGATTTTTTTTTGTCTTGTTTTATCTGTCCGAATAATAATGACTCCTTAGATTAAAAAAAAAGTGTAGATTCATGTCACAGATGCTTTCCATGATAAGCTAAACTGAACATTTCTATATTAACATAGTGTGTATATTTTGTCCACTCTGCTTTTCAGTAATATCAGACTAAATGTTAGTGGTCTTTTTCAATTTTTGTTTCTATGTTTACAAAATAAATCTTGAAGTTTTGGTGAATGCGAAGATTCCTGCAATGATGGGAATTGCTGATTATCTTTGTAAAGATTTTTTAGCATTTAAAACTGAACTGTGCTGTGTTTGATAATTGCTCAGTTCCAAAATATCTGTGGAAAAAATATTACTTTGCAGCATTGCTAATTATGGTTTAGCTTATCTTTAATGAGCGAAACTGAGATGTTTCACAGGTGGACAGAATAAAAATCAAAGTAAACATTTCACAACAAAGTGTTTATAATTGTGTACAGATTCTATAAAATGATTAAATTATATTCTGGTTATTAAATATAAACACTTCACACTGTGTACACATTATTTGAAGAAAAAATCCATTTTTGCACAGTTAAGATGATAGAATTTAATAGATGAAAGACAAATTTTATTGGCTTGAAGCATGTAGCCTTTAAAACGTATTTTAGTGTAGAAACAAAAGCATTATCCATCACTGAATCCTCAGCATAGTGCAATTTTGAGCCTGCCATTACCAGGTTAATGTTTCTTACAACTTGGTTCTTTCATAGACTTTTAAGGAATTAGTGTGTTATCGTTGCTGTGGTTGTAGCTTATTAATGTCAAAAATATGTAATTGCAGTTGATGGGCTGTAGTAAATATTATTATTATTTTTAAGCTCTCCTGTGTTTTAGATCTGTATTTGTTTTTCCAGGATGATGATGTTTAGTGCTGGGGTTTTCTGTGTGGTACTTCTTAGAGCTAAAAATTAACTACTTCAGTTTAAAGATGAAGGAGCTAGATTAAAACCTGGCCAACGAGCATTAAATTTTAGAAAAAAAAAAAAAAAAAAGATTTAGTGGCAATCTGGACTGGCAGAGAAAGGCATAGAGCAGGGGACCACAGCCGCTCTCCACCGGAGCAGTGCCAACACAATTGGGCCCTTGCTGGCACTCACCTTTCTTTAAAACAACCCTCACTCCTAACTGCCTGCATTTTCCTCACATCTCTGCCTGAACACAAACCTGGCCTTGGGGATAAACTCTCTGTAGCCAGTTTGGTTTGTTTTGGGTTGGGGTTTTTTTTTTTTTTTTTTGGTTTGGAGTCAACCAAAAAGAATGTGAGTCTGTCTTTCACAAATAGCTCGCCAGTGGCAAAAGTTCAGTGCTTCGAGCTTTGTGAGTTATTAGTCCTAGAAGGATAGTGACCCACTGCTTGGAGGAAAAGAAAAATGTTTTAGAAGATCAAAACTGCACCATCATAATTTGTCTTTCTGTAGGGAAATTTTGCTTGGTCTTACAATTACGTGCCTGCCTACTATACTGCAGAGCTGCAAATCCCATTCTAATGGGGTGTTGCAGAGCTCCGTAGTGCAGGGCCAGGGTTTCCCGTGCCCGGCAGAGAATTTCTGGAGAGCTGGGGTTTCAAACCTATGAAATGTCAAAAAAAGGAAAAGAAAAAAAAAAAAAAAAAAAAAAAAGGCCGGTACATAATGAATTTGACGGGGTGCTACATTTTCAGCACATGAAACTTTGTGGTGCCAGAATGGTACATTTATTCTCTTTCAAAATTCATCTTTGGAAATCAGAGTAAAATCCAATGTTAATGCTACATTGTAGTTTTAAAATGTGGTTAAATAAAATGTGCAACGGCAGGCATTGGATTTGGCCCATGCTTTCTGTGGGGCTCCCTCTGGATGCTGGCAGCAACACACGCCTCTCACCCAGCTGTGCACAGCATCACCACAAAACCCCGCTGGGGATGCTGGCTGTGCAGGGACGGGTCTGTGCCAGCCCAGTGGGTCTCCCAGCTCCCACAGCCAGCGCCGGGGCTCAGTGTCCTACCCCTGCAGGGTGTGAGCAGGTCCCTGGCCCCAGGGTGCAGGCAGCCAGGGTAGGTGGGCACCCAAATGGCCCCCAAAGCCTCCTTCAGCCCATACCTGGTCCCCACCCATCTTCTCGCACACACCCAGTTAGCCCCATGTCCTGCAGCTGAGCAATGCAATCGTCTGATATGCTGCTGGGCAGTGATGCACAACTTTTGCATTTTTTTAATTTTTAATTGACAACCCTTGTGCACCCTTACAGTCTTTCACACTTTGCCCCCCTCCACCTGCAATGTTTCACTTGTCCAGTCTCATTCTTGCAAATACAGCTTACCCGTGATCTTATCTGTTGCAATGTATAGCTCGTTCCTGGAAATAATGGGTTTAATTAAGGATATGATCTGTTTCTGGATGCAAAACGAGAAAATGTCTTTACACTTCTGCATATGTTTAGGTCTATTACAATGGCTACCATGGTGACACTTCTGAAACCTTTTTGGTGGGCAATGTGGATAAATCTGGTCAAAAGTTAGTGGAGGTTGCCAGGAAATGTAGAGATGAAGCAATTGCAGCTTGCAGACCAGGGGCTCCCTTCTCTGTAATTGGAAACACAATCAGGTAAGCCTTATATTGACAAGTAAAGGGAGGGCTGGCAAGTGGGACAAAGGTTATTGGTGGTTTGGTATAAAGCTGATGACATGTTTTATGATTCAAAACCATCATTTCAGTCTGATATCAGTATGTGAACTGCCAAGCTATAATGTTGTTCCTTGGGTAAGAGAGATTTTTTTTTTTTCAAGTGAATTATGCTAGGGTCAGTGTAAAAGATAACTGTAGAAAGAGTCAAAGATATTCATAAAGTAGATCTAAATTAACAAATGTAATTTGCGGTGGGCTTTTGTTTATTTTCTTATTTGTGTGTGAAACTACACATCTGTCTGACAATGTAAGAAGGTCACAAACCATTGTTTTCGTTCTATAGCAATAACAAATGTTACAAAGGAATTGGTCAACATAAATAAGTCTCTTTGTTTAAAAAGTACAAAAATATTTAACTCGAGAGCTTCTGATCTTACAAAGAGCAAGCAGTGCATGCTAACGTCAGAGGGGAGAAAAGAGCTCACATTCAGAGAGTTTTCTGTATTTTGCATCTCTTCTAGCCTTCACATAAATGGAGCCATGAATAAAAATGTGGCTTAGTTTTTTGTAGGTACCTATATATTATTTTAAAATGTTTGCCAAAAAAAAAAAAGTATATGTATCATATACATTTCATTAAGCAATACTTCTCTGGACTATTAAGGGTCCCAACACGCTATTGAATACATTCTGATTACTTAAAAGCTACAAGCCTTAGTCACCTTGAAAGGATGCTGCTTTTTTTTCTTTGTAAATCTTCAAATACTTTAAAGTAAAAAAGAGAACGGCAAAATATCAGTTAGATGTATTTATAGCTTTAAAAATATTGTAACAGAGGCTGAATCAAACTTTAGTAAAACCTCTTTGGGTTATATCTGAGAAGCTTTTATTGAAGACTTTGTATAAAATTGTGTTTTTGACAGTTTTAAATTATAGGCTAACTAGCCTGGAGAAAAAGGATAGTGTCTTTCTGTTCTTTCATAGGAAATGTTGAATCAGACCCCTACTGGGAAAAGAAATTTAATGCATATCTCACTATCTTACTGTCCATGAATATAATAGAAGTGAATTCAAAATGTAGTTTTATTTTTGCAAATGGGATGAGTCGATAGAGGCACCTCGTATTTTTGAACACCTAGGGTTCAACAAATTTACTGGTGGTGCTCTTGCATTTTAACAAAATTTATTCTTGAGTAGAAGGGGGCACAGAACACTGGATTCTTATTCAAGCATTCTATCGAGCTCTGCATTCATGGCTGTGTCTAAAGGGCATGTCAGCCTTTGATTCTCTCTGAGAGGTAATTATCCTTTTCCTGTCACGGAACAACAAATGATAGCTAACTACAGAGGCACATTTGCAGTAGTCACATTCATCAACTAGAGAAAAAAAATTCAATTTAATTGTGCAACACAGCTGCACATAGGCTTTTTGAGCATTTCTGTTGTTCTCCCTGTCTTGCTATTCCTCCCTCCAGATCTATTTTTTAAACTTTTTTTTCTGGTTATTTTTTCCCCCCTTTTTGTCTCTTCTTCCATTTTTACTCTCTGTACTTTCTTGTTAAAGTAATTTTCCTTTGTGGCTCTCATTCTTTTTTCCCCATTGAAGGCTATGAATGTAGAAAATTATCACAATTACTCATATAATTGAGCCTCTTTGTAGCAAGTGCAACTCCAGTAGCCTTTCTCCATCATGAAAATGGTTTCATTATAGGGTTTTTCATATTCTCTGACACCATCTACACAGAGGAACAGGCGTGCAGATGAGATGTACTAGGAACAGGGTAGATCAGTAAGGTCACAGTAGGAATAATTAGCTCTGCTATGGAAAGAGCATCTAGGCCTTTTACTGCTACATAAATGTACTGTCCGTGGCTTTTAGTCACAAAAAAACTTACTAACAAATGGAGCTCCCGCCTACTACTTTGAAAAAAAGATTTGTATCAACACTACAATTTTCCATCATTAAGACTAATAACACAGAGCCTAGTATACATCAAGGGGAATAAAAAGAAAAATCTCACATTCAAGTGGCGGCTGGGTGCTGACCTTTGTTCCCTTTTTTTGTGTTCAACTTAACTCTTTACAAAAAAGAGCCACACGCCACACCAACATGCAGGTGAACTCCAGCTAGTGCTAGCAAAGCATGGCATTCAATTGGAAAATCTGATAAATCTCCATGCAGGATAATGCATTTCATTACAGATACACTACATTAATTCTAACTGTATTTAAAAAAAAAAAAGGGGGGGGTGGAAGAAGAAAAAAGAACAGAATTGAATGTGACATTGGATTTTTGCTGTGTTGGTACGGAGGTCAGTTTACTTGCAAAGTGTAAATATATAGTCAGCGCCCCCTTTGAAAAGCAGATTAATCAAAGCTAGTAGCTGTTCAAAACTACATATGAAATAGCAGGTCATTAACTTTATTTCTGAAGATTTTATCATGTTGACGATTTAAATGTGCTGATTTATTTAGCACTACTTTAACACTGCCTCTGCTGAAAGATTGCCTTGGTTTGGTGAAACTGTGTGTTTCTGGTTATTTGTCCTTCTACACTTGCATGCAGGCAGACATATATAATACATACATCAAAATCTTAAGTTTTAGGAGAGTTAGATATCGTAAGGACATGAGAACAAGCACCTGCAAGCTGAAAACATTTAGGCCCATCAGAATGGACATGTGTCTAGGTTTCTTTCATCAGGATTTCTGTAAAGGTGCTCGAGTGATATGCAGAGCGTATCTTAGGCACAAATAATCAAAATATTTCCTTTCTACAATAGCTTTGGGAGTAATTATATCACAGAGGTAAGTTTGCATTCAGCATTCTAACATAGTCTTTGTTATCGAAGCTCGATAACTGCCACTGAGTATTTCATGGATAGCAGTTCCTTCTCCCATCAGCTACAAGTTGCAAATAAAAGATTGCATGGATTTGCAAGTTACTTTGCTTAGAAAAATTGGAATCTTTCTTATTGAAGGTGGTGGCAAAACTGTCAGTCAGCTCCAGTGGAAACGAAATTGGGCCCTATGTTCAATTTTCTTCTAGCATTTCTGACATTTCTCTTTAAGACAGAAACAAATCTAGTTTGAAGTCTAATTTTTAAACAGTGAGTTTAGGTATATGGAAGCATTGTGAGTATGGAGAGCTAAAAAACATAAATGTGATATTGTTAAATAAACCAATTTCCAACTCCTACTAAAAAATAGTAGTGAAGAAAGTATTAATAAATGGTTTAAAATGTTTAACTCATAAGTATATGTTTTGATATTAATTTAGAACAATATAAAGCAGATTTTTTAAAAAAATCTGTTTCTATCAGATTATGCACATTTAAACAATAAGTGGCTCAGGCAAAATAAGTCATTTTAATGTCATCTGTGATAGATTTTCCTTGACAGCTACTGTAAATTACAATTACACTGCTTCTCTCTGCACTTGAAAGTAAGCATTGCAATAAATTATCTTTTATTTCAATCCATCATGTCTGCTTTCAGAAAGAGAGAACCTCAAATAAAAGTTCAGTACTATTGTAAGAAAAATACAGTAATTTGTGTTCCAGTTTGAAACTAAAATGTACCTTTCTTTCAAAAAACAATTGTTGGCTTTCAAAAATATTACTAATTATACCTCAACATTTATTGTCATTATAGGGAATCCCTGAACTTGTGCATTCCCTCAGTGTACGATTACTATTTAAGAGAAAAATACTTTAATATGGTCCCAGTAAAATTTTGTAATTTCTCAAATTAGATAATAATGGCACTATTCAAAATATATATTTTATCATGAGCAAATACAGTTAAAGCTGAGGCTGTTTTCAAGGAAAAAAATGCAAATAGTCATTTAGTGGTCATATTGCTAACTGTGTATCTAAGAAAAACATTATTATTTCTAATTTTAAAAAAATATATTAATTTGGGTCCCTAGGTAAGAAAAACAATTATCATAGGTCTGTTATCTCTTTCAGTGTTTCCAAAGTGTGTTCACTGCCCAGAAGTGTAAGACATTTGTTTGGCAGCTTCAGCCATTCATGTCATGCTGCTCTGCAAGATTGTTGTTGATAAAGTTTCATCCCTGGGGAAAGAAGCTGGCACTGCAGGAGAAGTGTCCCTAGCTGGGAATCAGTTCACCAGGATGGTCAGCCTGGGTAGCAAAGCAGTCTGCCACCTTGGCTGATCAGCCAGATTCTTCCCTTGTGCCACCAGACAGCCTAGAGAAGCAGTTGCTGTCAGTGCTGACAATGGGATTTGTTTCATTTTGTTTCTTCAGTGAAGGCTTAGAATAATGGAGCAGACCTGCCTTAAGGAAAAAGTGACAAAATTTGGTAAGAAGAAAAGAAAATGCAGGTTTTGAGGGGTTTTTTTCTCCCCAAAAATGGGAGTTCTGGTCTGAAGACTGACTGGATATTTTTTCCTCTGGATCTGGGATGCCTGTTATCCCTCAGATTCTCCTAGAGGCTATCTGCACAGGGCCATCCCCCTAAGGAAATTATTTCAGCCTGCTTTTCAGCTTCTTGGTGGGAGGGATTTATCACCCACAAGCTTCTTTCAGAGGAGGCTCCAGAGTATCAGGGAGAGCTTTGTAAAGAGTTGAACCTGTCTGTTGCTGCTTTGTGGTAATTTCCGTGTTGGGCTGCTGACAGGATGGCAATGTATGTCTCCACATTCGTCCCTTCTTTCAGGGAACTAGCTGTTGTCTGGCAACAGGGGAAGGGGATGCTTAGGAGAGAACTGACTCTCAACTCTCCTGTCTCTGCACTCTCAGAAGCATGAAACCACCATACAAGAGGCTCTGCCTAAGGGTTCAGGTGGACAGCCCGGCCCTCAGTGATGTTCCTTTATCAGCTTGGCCGCTGCCAGTCCATCGCACGCCAGACACTTTGCCTGGCTTTTCCATCAGCAAAAGAGGAGCAGCACTGCAGGTACTCTTGACTCCACAGACACTGGGCTGGAACGCATGGCAGCAAAACATAAAATCAAGTACTGGGCTCATTAAATGGTTATGCTTTTAATCCTGCCCAATTCACCTCTGCCCAAGAATAAAATGTGTGATGAAATTGTTAATTAAGATTTTTAACAATTATTATTCTGAAGAACCTTTTTTTTTTTTCTTGATGCTGTTGGTGTGGTGTGGCTCTGCTGCCCCAGCCTTTGCTCTGGAAGTGATTTGGCCTGAACACGCCCTGTGGCCGAGGGGAACTGACAGACAGGCACATCTACCCAGCTGCACAGCTCTGCTTTCCCATGGCAGATGCCACATAAATGATGTCAGCCATGCCGACTCCTGCCTCCCACTTTTGCTGCTTTCCCGCTTGCAGTCAGGACTCCTCCCGTTGCCTGATCTTACGCTGCCTGTCTGCAAGGAGCAGCGCATGATGCTGGGGCTGCAACCTTGTAAGGTTGCCTTCCAGGGAAAGCTGGAAAGAAAGGCCACCACTGACAGATCCTGGACTGGGCAATGATACAGCGAGACCAAAATGCTGAGCTGTTGTCAGCAGCAAATGGCAAAATTGTGCAAAAATGCTCTGTTCCATGGCATTCTGATTTTTTAATCAGATTCCACAGCCTGGGAATCCTGGAGGTGAAAGCTGGGTGTTTTACTGTAACTCCATAAGGATGTAAGAGCTCACTGGGATTTTTTAAATACTCCAAAAGTAAATCTAGTAGTTGCAGAGTGAAATTCATCATAAGGTGCTTCTGAAGCACATGCAAATACTAAAACCAGATTCAATGTGACTGAGTTTCATACCTGCAGCTTATTTTCTCCACAGGTTTTCTGTGTGTTGCTTCAGGTTCATTGACGACGTTACATTTTATGTAAAGAATACCCAAGCTCTGTATGTAGACATCAGTAAGTGGGAAGGAGGAGGGGAATGGGCATCTGTCAGTGCAGATGTCAAAGCCCTGTGAGCTCCCAGATCCCCTATTTTGATCACAGACAATAACCACTGAGGTACTGATGCCAACAGAGTTGTTTTCAAGCTGTTTGGCAAGAAGGTTGTAGAATTCACCATTGAAATGCATGAAAACCACTTCTTTCATCTCATGAGGGTGGGATACTGTCTTAACACTGCCTTCTCTGTGCCCCTGGTACTCGTCTGCCTAGTGCCCAGCACACAGCTGCTGATGCTGCCACCCTCCTCAGCACCAGCTAAATGCTGGGGCAAGAGCTTCCCCTGCCCACAGGAGAGTATGTAGCTATGGTGCTCGGAAGAATAGCTGCACAGAAAAAAGCTTTGTGTCTTGCTACAGGAGATGGATTTTTCTGGGGGGAAAAAAATCCTATAATAATACTAAACGTCTCAAAAAATGGCTATGGTCTTTCACTGGTCACAGATGCCATGTAAGGACATCAGCAAAGCTGAATAGTGAGTGGGATTGTTTGTGCTTTTCCAAAAAGACTTGCAGAAGAAGGTGAAAGAAAAGCTTATCACATGTTGCATAGACCGCTTTTTCCATCTTTCTTCAGAGAATCACTTCACCCCTATGAGAATCATTATCTGCCTTGCTCTGAACTTGGTCACCGGAGATCTTTGGTTTCGTTTTGTGTATGTTTCAGAGTAATCTGTCTTTCTAACTCCTGGGTGTTCCCCGTGCTTCTTCCTTGACCTTCAGCATCATCATTGCAGTCGTCTGAGTCTCTGACCAAGATGTGGGTGATGTGATAGAAAGACAGGGAAGAAAGTCTTTTCCATCTCTAGTAAGACTTTTCGCTGCATAAAGCTTCATGATTTTTTTTCCACATAAATGATGTATAAGGTAAAAGCCTGGACTTTGAATACAGCCAAATGAAGCCCAAGTTCTACCCTTATCAGTAACCCTCTTTGTTGGTCCTTAGGAGTTTGGGGACAGCTAAACTTGAAATTTCCATTCTTCTCCAGAGTTAATGAGAGAAATGTGATTAATCTTTCTATCAGGGCAACACGTAGCTAAAAGCTAATATACAAATCCTGTTAAAGCGTGCTCTTAAGGTCTGAACACTGCAGCATTATTAACCGTTGACCCAACTCTTCTCTCCCATTGCCATTTTGCTGTGGTGGAGTACCATGTCTCTCAGTTGCAGTGGCATTAAATTCTGGGATGATGATACGTAGGCACTGGCATGAGCACTGCAGGATGTGTGAAGCCTGGTGTGCAAAGGGATTACTGCCTATAGCAAGCTGAGGCGACTTGCACCTGAATAAGGGCCTCCCCCTGGGGTTTAACATGCTTTAATTTCTGTGAGAGCTTACACCTTTATTTGAGTTTCTTAAATTTCCCGCTTTTCCACCTGCAGTCAAACTCTGCAAAAGCATTTGTTAGGGTGTAAATGTAGGCAAAGCTGAAGTTTTTAAGTGCCTTCTTTAATTTAAAACAAACAAAAGAAGCTTTTAATGTTGTAGGCAAAATCTTTTCAGGCTAAGTACTTTCCTGTCTTGCTGCTGTTTGCTTTTAGGAATAGTGTGAGGGTGATGTACAGGGGCAGGGGCAGCTTTCTTGTCACTTTAACCCACCTGGAGGTCCCCCCAATGCTTCACATGTTTCTGGTTTGGATGTTACCAGCCCTCCTGCCTCAGCTGCCTCAAGTTACCCCTCCACCACTGCTGGAGGAAGGGCAGAGTCTGAGAAGCCTGCAGACATGGGGTGGCCTAGCAGCCGGAAGACACCCTATGTATCTCCAGGTCCTCTGATTTTTAGGGATCAGGATAGGTCAACATAGAATCATAGAATGGTTTGGATTGGAAAGGACCTTAAAGATCATCAAGTTCCAACCCCCCTGCCATGGGCAGGGACACCCTCCACTAGCCCAGGTTGCTCAAAGCCTCATCCAGCCTGGCCTTGAACACCTCCAGGGATGGGGCATCCACAGCTGCTCTGGGCAACCTGTGCCAGTGCCTCACCACCCTCATAGTGAAAAATTNGGACTGTCTCCAACAGGTCCATGTCTTTTTTATGTTGGAGGCCCCACATCTGAACACAGTACTGCAGGTGGGGTCTCACGAGAGCAGAGTGGAGGGGGAGAATCACCTCCTTCAACCTGCTGCTAATGCTTCTTTGATTCAGCCCAGGTCACAGTTGGCTTTCTGGGCTGCAAGCGCACACTGCTGGCTCATGTTCAGCTTCTTTCTTGCTTTCCCGCCCAACATGGGTAGGAATTTGAGCCGGGACACATTCCTGCAGGCAGCTCTCGGAGATGCTCCAGAGGCAAGCCATGATGGACAGGACAGATCTCCCAGACAGAACTGAAATGCCATAGTTATGATTTGGTTTCACTATAGTGGTGATGGGTTCATTAGAAACACATTGTTAATTAACATGTAAGGATTTGCTGGAGTTACAATACATTTTGGTACTGAATGTTTGCAGTACTCCGAAAGAGAAGCAGTAGGGCTCTTAACTCTCCCTGGTGGCAGCAGGGTCCTCTTCTCCTGTAGAAAACCCAGTGCAGGCAGTGGGTATGTGGCCCCTTGGGCTCTGCACTTAAGGAGGACTCGGCAGAGGCTGTGGTTTGGTGGGGTGCTAGGGCCTTGGCCGCGTGATTTGGCTGCCTTTTGGCTGTCCCATGTCCCAATGTGCTTGTGGAAGAGGTTACCTGCCGTCAGACAGGGAGACCACATGCTGCTGTCTGTCTCAGACAGCACGGCTGGCACAGGAGTTACAGGCCTCCACTGGCAGTCATGTTAACTCTGAAACCTAACAACGGCTCACCATTGCTAGCTCCAATGGCTGCAAAGTGGTGACCAGCGCTGGGGCAGAGGTGAGAGCTTGCAGGAGCCGGGTGCTGCTGCTGCCAGTAGCAATGCAGCGGCAGGAGCCAGCGCTGGGGCTGGCTAGCAGGGGTGGTGATCGGGGTGTGCTCCCTCACCGTGCCCTCTTTCCCCCCACAGTTCCGTGGCACGTCGGGGAGGCTTCCAGGTCTGCCCCTTCTTCGTCGGCCACGGCATCGGGTCCTACTTCCACGGGCAACCTGAGGTGTGGCACCACGGTAAGCGGCCCCACTGCCGGACCACTCCCCCCGCCCCGGGCCCGCTCCGACATCGGGGCGGGGGAGCGGCAGGACGCGCAGAGCACACACCCCCCCGCGCCCCCGCCCGCCCCGCAGGGGGCTTTCAGCGCTGCGCAGCCGCGGCGTCTTTGAGAATCGCGCGGGTATTTTTGAGGACAAATCACTCGTTTAACGGAGTCACCGGAGCAGCCGGCGGCCGCTGCGTGCCGCGTCCCGGTACCGCCGTACCCCGGTTCCCCCGTATCCCGCCCGCGCCCGAACCGTGCCGGCAAAGTTTGTCGCGGGGCAAAGAAAAATCGCAGCAGAAACGTTAAAGCCGCTGGACCCGGGCGGGAAGGAGCCGCCGTCGGGGCGGTCCCGCTGCGGCCGGGGTGGGATCGCTGTCGGCGGGGACGGGTTCATCGCGGGGACCGGCCGGCACGGTACCTGCCAGCCCAGAAGGGCCTTAAAAACAAGTGCTGGTTGCGTTTTCTAAAATAAAATAATAATTTAAAAATATTTAAAAGCCATAAAAGCGTTTTATTTTCTTTTGTAGCCAATGACAGTGATTTGTTAATGGAAGAGGGAATGGCGTTCACCATAGGTTAGTAACTCTCTGCTATGGTTTTCTTTAAAAAAGCACACCCTGAACAGTCCAGATCCGTACCATTTCTTTATGGGGATATAGAAATATCCATGCAGATACGGAGATGTCAGCAACACTGACCCCAGAGGAAGCAGATATCATTTTTAAAAAAAGCATTAAGGAGCCAATGGGGTGAAATAGCCTCCAAATGGTAAGATTTAGAAAATAAAATGTTTATTACAAAACTTATTAAATGACATTTTTGACGCATATTTTTGGCAAGGAGGAGCCTCAGACAGCAGACTTGGGCTATGGAGGATGAGAAGGATGTGGTTGTGTCCCAGAAGCTGTGACTTACCAGCAAGCTGCCTGGTGGCTCTATGTCATTTGCTGCCTGACAGAGCTGCTGTTTGGGTTTGGGGACTGCAGCGTCGATAACCAGTCAGAGCCTCACCCCGCAGACTGAACGTGCTAAATACCAATCATGGAGAGCTGGTGGGGAAAAAGCCCTCTTTCTCACTGTGTGGCTAAATGGCACGGCAATTAGAGGGAAATAAGAAAATTGTTGTTTTGCTGATTTAATAACATTTTAAGCCTGTTTAAAAATTTCAAATATTTAAAACTATCTGCTGTTTCTAAGTGTGGTTGGTGCTTTGGTTATTATCCATGGGGTTTCAATTAAAGCTTGATTAAAATTCCCCACTTTTACAGAAGACGAATGGGCAACTTCCTACTTTGGTATTTCATGTTCCTCTTTAGTTCAGCTTTCAGTGTTGCAAGAGAGGGACGGCCGAGGGAGGACAGAACCTGTGCAGAAGGGGAGCTACCTGCTGGGAAACCCCCACTTTCTTGCTTGCTTCACAGTCTGCACGGAGTGCAACTAACCTTAAAAAACATTCTGTTTTTCTTGCTGCAGAGCCAATAATAATGGAAGGATCCCCTGAATTTAAGATTCTGAAGGATAAATGGACTGCAATTTCTGTAGACAATAAAAGGTGCCTGATTTTATTTTTTAATCTTTCCTAAGCTGTTGATCACTGACAGACAAAAAAAAACCTGGGTGAGTTTTACCGGCATGGTGGACACATATGCCCTCTAATAACTGCTAAATGTGCATTTCAGATCAGCGCAGTTTGAACATACCATTGTGATTACCTCAGAGGGAGCTGAAATCCTCTCTAAACTGGTGGAAGAAGCCTAAATAGGAGCAAGGAGTGGAGGTACTCACTGTGCTTCTGGGATTTCCAGTTTCATTCGGGACAGAGAGGAGTTTTCTGTCATTTCTGTGGGGAATGGGCGCTGCGTAAGTCACTGCAGGGGACAGAAAAAGCAGCTTGAGGGGTTGGCTCTGGACATAGTCCTTTCTGTGTGTTACCTGGTGAGTAATAAAAGTCTCTTGCCTTGTTTGTGACCCTGGAAGCAGTCATGTGCAGCCTGCAAATGCAAAGGGTTTGGGTTGTTTGGGGTGAGGAGCAGAGAGCGGGTCTCTTCTTTTCCCAATCCTATGTGGGACAAACATGTATCGGATGACACGGTCTCTGTGCAGCTGAGAGGACAGAAGAACATAGTTTTTTTCCCTTTATAGCTGAGATATGGAGTCAATTTGTCTTCACTGCGATTAGCACAGTGCTGTTTCCCAGGCTGTAACTTCTACTAGGATGGAAAAAAGTTTCTCAAGGGTGGCAGGCAGAGGCAGCATCCTCTTCCCCCGCAGCTTTCCCAGCAGCAGTCCCCCCCCTTCCTGTCTCAGCTAATTTATTTTTGCATAGCACAAAAAGTGATTAAAAATGAGATGCAAAGCACACTTCTGTGGAGATCAACAATTGCCCTGCTTGAAGAATTAGACAGTTTGGGGTAATCACTGTTCTGCGATGCCATGTTAGTTAAGAGAGAGGCAGTCCACAGTTTAAGCATTTAACAGAAACAGGAGTTTGCAGTCTGGAGGATGCTCCCTGGCTTCTGCCTGGAGTTTGGAGCTGATGGTCCTCATGAGCTGCAGGTCCCACTCAGCTCTGTGCTGGCCGTAGTCCTGTCTGTGGCCTGCCGGAGGTGGGGGCTTTGGTTTGCAGGTAGCCAGTTTCTGACAGCCCGTCAGGCTGGATGAGTCTGGCCTTGGTACTTGGAGGCTACTGGAGCAGAACCCAGTCCTGTGAAATGTGGAGTAGCCTTTGAGATTAACAAGTGACATCCAGAAGTGCCCCAGACCTGGAGCAGCAGCAGTGTGGTTTTGGTACCAATAGTTCAGCCTTAATTGTAGGCAGCTGCGGTCCTGTGCCGAGTGCTGGCCGGGTGCACGCTGGTGACCGGGGCGGCTCAGCACTGGCTCCCTTGGTAGTTCAGGGCAGAGGTAAGCCGCTTTCTTACAGCTTTACTCTGCTGTTTGTTTTAACTTGAGTACAGCAAGCTGTCAGCATTAATAGTTTCTAACAGCGTCTTTTCAAAAAGCAGGACCCCCCCAGAACACGGCTATCACCGCGGGGCAGCTGCTCAGCTCCATCTTCTCCGAGAGGAGCTTGGAAGGCCTTAAAACCTGTAAAAACAAACGATGGAGCCAACAAGTTTACAAACAGACAGAGGTTAAACAGCGCACTGCAGCCGCGGGACGCAAGGGACACCCAGCCCTGCCGGGGTGGTGGTGGGGGGGGAACCGTGTTTTGTTTCCTGACACCCCACACCCGGCCGCGCTGCCCTCTCCGAAGGGCGAGACGGGCACTGGGGTCCTGCGCATCCCGGGGACACACGAGGGGCCCCTCCCCGGGGTTTTGACCGCGCCGGGAGCCCCTGGATGCCACCGCAGGTGTTAAACTCCTCACTCCCTGCCCCTCCGCCGGGCCGCCTCCACCGCCTGTCCGGGGTTACCGGGAGCGGGGCAACCGGAGCAGGGAGCCCCGCGCAGCCCGGTGCAAAGGGACCGCTAGCAGCTCCTGGTGGTCGCTGTTTGCTCTGAAGTCCCCCGGTAACTCCGATGGGACGGCGGGTTGTGCTGGCCGCTGCGGAGCGGTGGCGGCCAGGCGCTGGCGTTGGAGCCGCACGTTTGTCATCTAATTATGGAGGAGACTAAAGGGATGCCTCGGCTGCGAGGGCACAGCCAGCCTCGCACCAGCCTTTCTCGCAGGAGGGCTTGCCGGGCGAGCACGAGGAGAGCCCCGACGGGGCGACCGCCTCCGGCCCCTCCGCGCCCGCCGAAGCCCCGGTGCCGGCGTCGCACGGGAAAGAGGCGGAGGCCTGGCTCCGGAGCACGGGCGGGAGAAGAGCCGCGCCGTCCGGCCCGCGGGGTTTTGGCGGGACCGGCGGGACTATGATTCGCCCTGGGACCGCCTGCGCCTGGCCGACAGGAGGAGGTGGCGGTAAAACCCGGCGGGCACGGAAACGCCTCCCCTTCCCCCGGCCGCCGGGGTCGAGGCCGGCGGAGGTGCCGGAGCTGCCGGGGAGCCCCGTCCCCTCCTCGGACAAGCGCGCAGACCGCCTCGGGTGGTCACTTACATGTCCCGGGGACAGAGTCAGCTGCCGGAGGAGTCCGTGTGGGGACACCACACCGCCCCTGCCCCTTGCCGCTCTCAGCCGCGGCGATTTTGTGAAAATGAACTTTGAGCAACGCGAGGGNGGAGGGGGGAGTAAAAGAGGCGTTAGGAAATGGGCAATTAAAACCGACGGAGCCACTAATGAAAGGAAAAAAAGGCCAGGAGCAGAGGGGCTCGGTCTTGTCAGCTTTTCACAGTCGTGAGCCGGCTGCACCAAGGGCCGTCGCTGCCCGGCGGGGTCTGAGCACCGGGCGGACGCTGCCGGGGGTGCCCCGGCCCCGCTGCCAGCGGCGGTGGGGAAGACAGGTCGGCGCTAATACCTCTAACGACATCAGCACCGCGATTTGTTTTGAATGTTCAGTTTTATTGGTGTTCTCCGTTTGCCAAAATGTGCTTGATTACATAGATGCGGTGCCGTGATAACTGCGCACCCTAGACAGCCTAGGTGTTACCGGGAAAGTTCAGCCCAGGCCAGATCAAATCCCAGGCTGTTTAATACTGGAAGGCTGCATGTTGCTATTAGTGTTAAATATATGGCTAATTATGCGTATGAAAATTAAACATCAGTGTTATGCTAATGGGGCCGCCTTCAGCTGTGGATCAGAGCACTTGAGACTAGCATTTAATCAAATGAATCAGTAACTAATACATCTGCACGTGTGAACTTTCACAAGATCATTTTCCTGTTACAGTCACACCACTGAATTATGAAAGAAATAATTATCAACACTTTCTAATTATCTAACAAAATAATTTGGGATTCATCGTGGGCTTTCTGGGGAGGATCTCCCAAGTCCCACCTCATTTACCTCTCACGCACGCGGAAGATTTCATTTTAAGCTCAAATGCGCCGTTTGGCCCACTCTGGGCGATTTTGTTTCGTCGGCTTTCTTTTTTTTCGCCTATTAAGAACAGTAACGGCACCGGCCGGCGCTGGGACCCGCGGCCCAGAGTGGAGAGTCCCTGCGCGCCCGCGGAGCGTGTGCGGCTGGGCAGGCGGGAGCCGTCCGCTTTGTCCGCGGTCCGCCGGAGCGGGGCGCGGAGAGGGGCCCACGCAGCCGGCCAGCCCGGCGCTCTGCGCCCACCGGGGTCCGGGCGAGCCCCGAGCGACTCGGACCAATCCAAAGCGATTATGCAAGACGGCGAACCAATCAGCTCCGCCAGCTCATGAATATTCATAGAATTGGCTGAGTCAAAGCTTTTAGGCGAGTTTGTGTAGATCTACAGCATCATGCTTAGACTTTTCAAAGAGACAAACTCCATTTTCTTATGAATGGAAAGTGAAAAACCCTGTTCCGCTTAAATTGGGTTCTTTCCTGTCCTGAGAAACACAACAGACCCCAAAAAGGCAAGCTGAAGAGAGAACACACACACAGACCAAGCGACAAGAAATGACCATGACCACCATGCCAGAGAGTCTAAATAGCCCCGTCTCAGGGAAGGCTGTCTTTATGGAGTTTGGGCCGCCCAGCCAGCAAATGTCTCCTTCTCCCATGTCCCACGGACACTATTCCATGCACTGTTTACACTCCGCGGGCCACTCTCAACCTGACAGCTCGTACAGCACAGCTTCGTCCTTCTCCCGACCGCTGGGCTACCCCTATGTGAACTCGGTCAGCAGCCACTCGACCAACCCCTACATCAGTTCAGTGCAGTCCTACCCCAACAGCTCCAGCCTGACTCAGACCCGGTTAGAGGAGACAGGTAGGTGCACTCGGCTTTGGGGAGGGGGGGAGGAGGTGGGGAGGGAAGGCAAGGAGGGAGGGAGGGTGCTTGTATAAAAAAAAACAAAACAAAACAAAACAAAAAAAAAACTATCGGGGGGGAAAAATAAATTAAATCACAAAATATTAGTCAGGAGAGGCTGAGGATCACAGGGGAGCAGTACACAGAGCACACAATGCCCGGCTGGAAAAGAAATCAACCCAGATGTGCACGTATTAGTCTTCGTAATTATTTATTGCGTAGCGCTATAAACAATGTATGCAATTAAGGGTAATTAAACCTAAACTGCAGCCTGTAAAAATAGCAAACTTTCTCTGGGAAGAAGCCTGGGCTGCCATAATCGCCCGGAGCCTTTGTTAGCGTTACTCGAGCTTCACTTTTCTCCCTCCTCATTATTGTTATTGTTGACGATGCTGCTGTTATTGTTACTATTTGCTGCTGCTATTGCTGTTACTGCTATTATTACTATCGCTGCTGTTATTATTTATTCTGCATCGTTTGTGGTTTGTAGGGGCCGAATCGGAGAAAAGCACTGTGGTAGAAGGAGGGGAAGTTCGCTTTAATGGGAAAGGGAAAAAAATCCGCAAACCCAGGACTATTTATTCCAGTTTGCAGCTGCAAGCTTTGAACAGGAGGTTCCAGCAAACTCAGTACCTGGCTCTCCCCGAAAGAGCCGAGCTCGCAGCATCTCTGGGACTCACCCAGACACAGGTACAGCTCCGACTGAGCCGGCCCCTCTCTCCTGTCCTCTTCTCTGTCCCCATCGCCAGCGTGGGAGACCCGTCGCGATGCCCGCCCCGACGCCGAGGCGCAGCCGGTGCCACGGAGGCCCCGACGGCACCGGCTGTGCCTCGGCGTCGGGGCGGGCGTGTGTGTGTGGGGGTCTTACTGGCTGGTTTGGTATCACAAAATGGCAACGGGCACAGAACTCACGGGGAGGGGAAGAAGCTTGGGGGGCCGCCGGGTGCGGGGGTCCGGGGTACCCTGGCGGGGAGGGGGGATACTGGACCTTAGCGAGGGATGCTGAGCCCTGCCCCGTTCCCGTTTGCAGGTGAAGATTTGGTTTCAGAACAAGCGCTCCAAATTCAAGAAACTGATGAAACAAGGAGGGGCCGCCCTGGAGAGTAGCGCCTTGACTAACGGCAGGGCTCTCTCGGGCAGCTCGCCACCCGTGCCCCCGGTGTGGAATACCACCTCCGCCTCCGGTAAGGCCTCGTCAGGGACCCCCGGCACCTACATCCCCAGCTACACATCGTGGTATCCTTCGGCCCACCAAGAAGCTATGCAGCAGCCACAACTGATGTGATTATAAATCAGTTTTTCCCCTACCGCAAGCACTATCGGTCCCGAAAAGAATTAAAATTATTACGGAAAAAAAATAAGTAAAATAAAAGGAAAGGGGGAGAAAAAAAAAAACACAAGAGGGGGAAAGGGAAAGAGGACAAATACAAAAGAAACCCAAGCGAACAATCAAACAGGAGGTCTTTTGCCCATCCAGCCGTTAGGACGCTGCCCGCAGCTCGATGCGGGAGCACAGATGTGATGCGGGGCCGGTTCCCAGCGCCGACAGCTGCCGGAGCGGCCCCGAGCACCGCGCGACAGCCTGGGAGCAGCGCGAGCGCCGGCCGCGGCTTTGTGGGACAATCAGAAAAAGATGTTTGTCGGGGGGGAAGCCCTCTCCTCTGTCCTGTCTGTCTGTCTGTGTCTGTTCAAATGTAGGTCATTAATTTGCTACCCCAGTCTGACGGTCTCTTCAATCGCAAGGGGGAAGAAGCTGTACAATTTCCAGAGCTGCTTTCCCTCGACATTTTCTGTACCTTTCACTATCCATCTGTATATTTTTTGTTGTTAAAAGGGGAAGACAAGGGTTTTATTTATTGACTTAAATTACCACTACGAGAGCGCTAGAAACAGACGGACGATCCGGTTTGCTGAGTGCACTGCTCGGTCGCACAGTTTCTTTTAAACAAAACCACACACGGTCCCCTGGCCCCGGCGTGCCCCCCAGATAAATCACCACGAGAGAAGGATGCGATTTTTAACTTTTACAATAACTTTTATACTTCCCTGATGCGGAGAGGTCTGGTCCGAATTATTTGCATTTCTCGCGTATTTAACAAAGGAAATAAATGCGCATTGTTCGGTACTCTGAAGTGGAACCTCAGCAGCTGCCGAGCGCTTTGCGGAGGCGAAGCACGACGCGGAAGACGGAACGAGAGACCCAAGGGGGTGGCGGGGGGGACCCGCACCCGCGCAGCCCCGGCCCCGTGAAAAGCCGGCCCGCAGTCGAAATGCACAAACCGACATGCAGGAGCTACTCGCTGTACATATTTTATTCTTTATTATTATTATTATTGTTCTGTAAACATGTTGCACAAATTTAGCCTTTTGTTAATTATTATTATTATTATTTCCGTTCTGTTTCGTGTGGTTGTAAAACATGATGCTTTGTGTACTGAGATCTTGACATTTTACTTGTGAAACTCGGAAGATGTGATAAACTGAGCTCGGCTGTGTTTAGTGTTCTATATGTCAAAGTTTAGTTTTATATTGAGAATGTTAACTTATTGCTTTGTATCTGGGGAAGAAAAGGAACAAAACACACAAATCTTTGTACATAAGTTATAAAGTTTCTTTGAGACAGTAAAATTATGGTTTGGAAAAAGACACACGCGTGCTCCCTGTCTCGTAGCGCGGCCGGGAGCGGGGCCCGGGCCGCGCTCCGCGGCGGGACAGCGGTGGCCGTACCGTGGAGGCGAGGCCGGGGAAGGCGGGCGAAGCGCCCGGAGCCGGGCAGCCTGTCCCCGGTGCTCCCGGCCGGACCCAGACGGAACGTCCCGCGGGGGCGCGGCCGGGGCCGGAGGAGATCTGGGACCGGCTCCGGGACTGGGAAGGGGACACGGGCGGGCCTGGGCAGCCGCAACCCCCGCGCTGACCGCCAGCCCGGCCGCCTGGGTAGCGGGTCCCCTCGGCGGCGGAGCCGCCCCGCAGCCGCCCCGGCTTGGCCAGCGCCGGGCTCGGCCCGCAGCCGCTCCGGGGTAACGCGCTGCCCGGCAGAGGGGGGCCGGGGCGGCGGGGCTCCGGCAGACGACCGTGTGCGGCCCTGAGCGCAGGTTCCGCTGGGGTGCCTCTCCGCGGGGTTGTGCTGACCCCAGGAGACACGCCACCGCGCGCACCAACGCCCCGGTGCGCGGGTCCGGCGCGCGGCCGATGCACGGCCACGCAGCATCCCCCGGGCGCGCACACGCGTGGTGCCGGATGTGGCCCGGAGAACCCTTCCCGGGCTGTATTCCCCGCGGTGTCGCGGCCCGAGCCCGGTCCTGAGCGGCCCGAACCCCGAGCGGAGCGGGAGCGGGGCGGCCCCGCAGCGCCCCGGGACCTGCGCAGCTCCCGGGCGGCAGCGGGCAGAAACCAACCGCCTCGGACCGCACGGGAACGGGANCAAGGGGGTGGCGGGGGGGACCCGCACCCGCGCAGCCCCGGCCCCGTGAAAAGCCGGCCCGCAGTCGAAATGCACAAACCGACATGCAGGAGCTACTCGCTGTACATATTTTATTCTTTATTATTATTATTATTGTTCTGTAAACATGTTGCACAAATTTAGCCTTTTGTTAATTATTATTATTATTATTTCCGTTCTGTTTCGTGTGGTTGTAAAACATGATGCTTTGTGTACTGAGATCTTGACATTTTACTTGTGAAACTCGGAAGATGTGATAAACTGAGCTCGGCTGTGTTTAGTGTTCTATATGTCAAAGTTTAGTTTTATATTGAGAATGTTAACTTATTGCTTTGTATCTGGGGAAGAAAAGGAACAAAACACACAAATCTTTGTACATAAGTTATAAAGTTTCTTTGAGACAGTAAAATTATGGTTTGGAAAAAGACACACGTGTGCTCCCTGTCTCGTAGCGCGGCCGGGAGCGGGGCCCGGGCCGCGCTCCGCGGCGGGACAGCGGTGGCCGTACCGTGGAGGCGAGGCCGGGGAAGGCGGGCGAAGCGCCCGGAGCCGGGCAGCCTGTCCCCGGTGCTCCCGGCCGGACCCAGACGGAACGTCCCGCGGGGGCGCGGCCGGGGCCGGAGGAGATCTGGGACCGGCTCCGGGACTGGGAAGGGGACACGGGCGGGCCTGGGCAGCCGCAACCCCCCACGCCACCGCGCGCACCAACGCCCCGGTGCGCGGGTCCGGCGCGCGGCCGATGCACGGCCACGCAGCATCCCCCGGGCGCGCACACGCGTGGTGCCGGATGTGGCCCGGAGAACCCTTCCCGGGCTGTATTCCCCGCGGTGTCGCGGCCCGAGCCCGGTCCTGAGCGGCCCGAACCCCGAGCGGAGCGGGAGCGGGGCGGCCCCGCAGCGCCCCGGGACCTGCGCAGCTCCCGGGCGGCAGCGGGCAGAAACCAACCGCCTCGGACCGCACGGGAACGGGATGGTCAAGCAGCTCCGGGCGCTTTAAAGATATATGAGCTTCTCCTAATTCAATAACGTCTTGCTAACTGTTCAAATAGAGAAATTATTAGTTTTCGCTCAGCGAGGCGGTCTTGAGTTAGAGTCTATTATAATTGTACATTTGAAAACGTTAATCTCCATACAGGCCTAATTAATTCTGCCTTGTTGCTGACAAGTAGTTCATCAAATATCTGATTCGAAGATTTTCATAATGAAGATATTAATTAAACTATGAATAATCCAAAGGTGCTTATATTGAAACAATACCTCATTACAATGATTAAGTCCTGATTTCGAATATTATACCTTTAACAATTGTAACCCCGCAAACACAACCTTATGGATGAGCCTGTAAATGGCAAAATGTAATTTTGGGATATATTTTTTTCCTTGTTGGGGTAAAAAAAAAAGTGCCCCTCATTTTCAAACACTTCTGAAATAGGTTACACACAGCTTAATGATGATCAAAATGACTCTTTTCTGCAAAAAAAGACCCCAAAGTGCGCGTACAGCTGCAAACCCAAGAGGGTCAGCATCATTTCACTGTATTCTCTTCTTGATTACAAGCCGAGCCCATCAAACACAACATAATTACAGTAATTTCAGGTTTATTTATTCTAATGCAGTTTCCCCATCTCTCTGGTAATTATGAGCAATTTTTTCGCCCAGGGAATCTTTTTGCATTAACAAAAGAGATAACGCACTGAAAGCCAAATTTGCTGTGCATTGAGAAAAGCGAAGAAAAAAAAAATAAAATAGGTGCGAGCTGCCATCTCTGCAATTCTCCTATATTGGAGCTCTGCAAATTGCTTGCAGGTGTATGGAGCCGAGCTGTCAATAGGAAGGGGCTTCCAAATTAGCAAATGCACAATGTTGAAGTAATGAAGACAGACTTAGCAAAATTGCCAAACAACAGATACCTCTTTAATATCTTCCACCCAAAAAGAAAAAGGAAAAAAAAAATCCCTTTGGAGTGTCCCTGCGAACCCCCTTGAATGGCTGGGGATGTTGTACATATGTCAATCTAATTGCAGAGCACAGAGCGGCCCCTGAAACTAGAAAAAAAATCAAATATCAGAGCACAAGCCCGTTTGCATTCGGAATTTGCTCCCTCCGTTTGACAGAGTATAAGCAAGCCCTGCCGCCGCCCGCTCCGCTCTCCCCTCCGCCGGCCACCAGCCCCGCTCCCGCCGCCGCCGCCGCTCTCACGTCGGTGAAATAGTGTCATGTCCCCCCCCACGCCAGTGTCCCCCCCGCCGCCTCCCGGCTCGCGGCTGGGACCCGGGCAGTAACGCTCCCCTTCGCAAGGAACCGACAAACGCCACGCCGCGAAACCAACACCGAAAACGAGCGCTCCCAGGCGCCGGCAGTCCCCGGCGCGGCCCCCGCGGAAGCCCCGGGCGGCGGCGGGTGCCCCCGCTCCGCCCCGGCCCCGCTCCNCTCCCGCGGCCCACGCGGGGCATCCGTCCGCGTCGCGCCCGTGCACTCACCTACCCCCGCGGGAAAGGAGCCTGTGCCGCCGCCCTTACCTTCGCCTCGGCCCCCGAGGCTCTGCACACAGGTCTGTGCTTTACAACAAACCAAAGGACCGAACGCGGCTTTTTGCTACGAAAGTTACAGGAGCGAGAGAGTGTGAGAGACAGGGAGAGGATCGGGGAGGGAGAAAGAAAGAGGGGGAAAGAAAAAAAAAAAAAAAAAAAAANCCGAGCACAATAATAATATCCTGAGAGTGCAAATGTGGATTGAGATCCCCCAGAGATGCACATGCCACTGAGCGCAGCAGCCTTTTTGCAGCTCTGCTCTTGCAGAATATGACTGAAATTTTCTGCTATATAGCCTCTGTCTTTATAGCTGATGAAAAAAATTGCAGATTATTAGCATAAATGTTTACTCTTCATTACGCTGATGACATTGTGCACTCGAGATCTTGGTAATCTTTGGGAAAATTATGAGTAATTTTTAAAAATTTTAAAGCAGCAGCAGTTACCATGCAATTCAGGCTAATTCTGCGTAGGCTCCGAACGGATATAATTATCGAGGAGTCAAGATGTTATGCTAAAAACTATGCATTGATATTCCCATTTATTATGTACATACAACTTTGACAATGTTGATGCTTGAAATAGCAGGAAATTGTCTTGCGCAAAAATTACAGTCCATATTAGGACATGTGAAATTGCGAAGAATTATATAGTAATTGCAGGCTTTCAGATGGGAGAGCCAGAATGCTCAAACTAGTGCAAATGTGGATAAAATTACAGATCAGAGCAAAAATTAGGGAAAAAAGGGGTCTGGGATTTTTCAAGTTGGCTATAGGATTCCGGAAGTGTCTAATGCCACATGATTGCTGCAGCTTTAGGGGAGACATTCATGCCTCAAATAACTCCTTTTGCCAGAGCCGCTTTAATTGAATTTCTCGTGCTTTTTCTTTTCAGCGGGGCAAATGAGTAAATTGCCTACCCACGGCACAACCCCGGCCGGCCCCGCCCGTGAGCCAGGGAGGCAGAGGGTGCCCCTGCCCCCCCCCGGACTGGGCTGCCCGCGCAGCCGTCGCTTACCCCGGCCGCCCCCCCCGGGGCCGGCCCCGCTCAGCCGCCCCTACCTGAGGCCGGGCCCGACGGGGGGGGCCGTCGGCGCTGGGACGCGGGGCGGAATTGGCCCAGCCCCCCCCTCCGACCCCTTCCCAGAGTGTTGGGGGGGCAGGGACAGTTCTCCCACCCCGATGCCCTGCTCCCGGCGGCTCCTCCCGGCCCCGGGCGACCGAGCCCGTGTAGCTGTCGTCTTGTGCGGGGACAGACGGGTCACAGCGGTGCCTGTCCCGTCGTGTTGGACAGGAGAAGAGCATGGGGAAACAGATACAAACATACACATATCTGTACGTGTGCATCTCCGGGACGTGCGGAGGAGCAGCGCTCCGGTGCTCCGCTCACCGTCGCCGTCCCCGGCGCGGTGTGAGCCGTGTCCCCGCCCGTGCGGGGTGGGAGAAGGGCTCCGGGAGCGCAGGGATGCTGCAGGGGGGCGGCACGGACACCCCCACGCACGCACCAGGTGCGGACAGCCGAGGGAGAGCTGCTGCTAGCAGGCAGCAAAGAAATACTAATACATAAATAATAAAATTACAAGTAATTAAACAGGAGATGGAAAGCGCGGAGGGCATCGAGGCAGCCCCCAGCCTCCCCCGTCCCGGGGCGGGTGCTCTGCTCCTAGACCGCTGACAAGTGGCCCCCGCCCCACGGACCCCACGCCGCGGGCGGCATCCTTCCCGACCCCACTGGGCCGAGCCACGCTCCGCACCGCACCGGTGCACCGGGCTGGAGCCGCGCTGCGGGGCGAGCAGGGACAGCGACAAGGGGACGGGGGCTCAGGTGCTTGGGGGCAACTTAAAGAGGGAGAAGCGCCTGTAAAAACTGCGGGGACGGGACTCTGTCCCCGTCCCGGCCGTGTCCCGCGGCCGCGGTGTCCCCCTGCATCCCGGACGAGCGGTTTAGCAAAACTTGTCACCCGGCGAAGGGGTGTCCCAGTCCCTCTGCCCTCCACCCCCCCGAGAGGCCCGCGGAGGCACCGCGCTTGCGGGAGCACAGCCCCTGCCACACCGCGGGGGTGATGGGGGGGCTCCGCCGTTCTGGTCGCCACTCGCGCCCCCGCCACGCGTGCCCCTATGTCTGAAGGCGGCCCGCTGCCTTCTGCCCCCCGCCCCGTTCCGTGCCCGCCGCCCCGGGTTTCCTCTCCTTCCCCCCCTTGTTCCCAGGGCAGCGCCGGGCTCTCCTCCCCGTCCGCGCCGCCGGGGCAGCGCCGGGGCCGGCCGGCAGCTGCCGCGTCCCCTTTGTCTTTCCCGCTCCCGCCTCTCGCCCCCCAACGCTCCCGCTCCTTCTTTCCTCCCTCCTTCGTCGTCCCTCTGCCAGCCCACACCCCTCGCCCCCAAGCTTTCCCCAAGCTCTCAGGAGCAATCCGCCCTCCAGGGCCGCCCCACTCCGGCGTGTCCCCCGTGGGGCCGGCCCAACCCGCGCCTGTCCCGGGCCCCGTCCCGGGCTCCTCATGCCCTAGCCCGTCGGGGGGGTCCCGGGCGAGCTGTCCCGGGCCTCGCAGTCATCTTGTCTGCAGTGGGATCCCCGCACCCTCCCAGGCTGGCGGGGCCCTGGGGGCGAGAACGGCCAGAGACCCCCCCTTCACACCTCCTTTTACTTCTTCCAGCCGTCAGGTCCTCCAGGGACGCAGCCCGGGTGGGGGTGACACAATATCAGGGTTACACTCCTCAGGGTTACAGCTCGGAGGGGCACAACGGAGGGGGGGAGCGGGTAAGTCCCGAGAGGGGCAGCCCGAAGGGGTGCAGCTTAGGAGGGGGTTCTGCTCGAAGGGGCGCAGGGTACGAAGCCTCCCAGAGGGCTCCATCCCGGAGGCGTCTATCCCAGAGAGGTGCAGCTTGGAGGGGGTGCAGCCTGGAAGGGGGTTCGGCCTGGGGGGTCCATCTCACAGCGATGAGGGGTGAAGCCTGGAGGGCTAAATCCCAATGGGGTACCTCCTGAGGGGTCGAACCCGGAGAGGTCCCCAGTGGCTACCCAGTCCCCATTCACATCCCGGAGAGGTCCCCAGTGGCTCCAGCGCTCGCAGGGCCACAGAGGGCTGGGGGGCAGCCACCAGCTCCGGCTCGGACAGAGCTTCCGCGCAGGGGCCCGCCGGGGTGCTAGCAGCGGCGTGGGAGCCGAAATTTATCCCGGGCAGGTTTGCGCCCGGGGACCAGCTGCAGGCGTCCTCCGGTCCCCGGACACGGCCCTGCCCTGAACACCCCGGTCCGCCTGGGAGACGGCAGGACCCGGTCCCGGGCGAAATGTTGCTGGCGCCAGGAGCCGGGGGGGCGGCTCTGGGCTGCTGCAGCGGTGCTGAGTGATTCATGACCTCGCCGAGAAGAGTGGCGGCGGCGAGATTTTATTGTGGGCGGGAAAGGAGTGGGGGGGAAGAAGGGGGGATGTTGCCGGCTTGCGGCAACAGTTGCATTGGGGGGGGGAAGGGGACGCAGCTCTCCCTCCGGCGAACGCCGGTGTCCGGATCGACACCCCCAACCTCCCCCATCCCCAAAGAAGCTCAGCGCGGGCACCATGGAAACAATAATTTATTTAAATAATCTCTGCTTATTGTAAAAGAAACATTAAAGAGTGTTTAAGCTTTCCATAATAAATAACCAAAAATACCCTTTTTTTTTTTGTTGTTGTCACAGTTGTAGACTTCAAACGGCGCAGGGGCAGCACCGGGGTCCGGGTTGCCGGCGGAGGGGGGCGGGAGCGGAGGGGAGGGCTCGCCGCGGCCCTACGCCCGGGGCTCGAAACCCCCCCCAAAGTCCCGCAGGGTATCAGAGCCGCCCCGGCTCCACCGCCTGAGGCCGGCCGCCGCCACTGGACAGCTTCGTTCACGGCTAAAAAGGATAACTTAAACATGGGAGGCTCTCATTTTAAATCTACATATAAAAATTATTTATCTTTTTTTTTAACATTTTATTTTTTTTAATCCCCAGCATCAAAGTGAGGTCATCCGCAAAGGCACCTATCAACTTTAAAAAAATAAAAAATAAAGTTAACCAAAGTTCTGCACCGGTGGTTTGATGGAAAAGCCGGGGAGGAAGGACGGAGGTCGGGCAGGTGGGTGCCGTTCCGCGGGGTGGTGATTTTGGCAGCGGGAGCGCGCACCTCGCGGGGCCGGGCGCACACGGAGCCCGCCGCCAGCGGCACGACGGGACGGGACGGGGCGCGGAGTGGTTCATCTCCGGCGGGACGGCCGGAGCCAGGCTTCACCAAACCATCAGTGCTGCACCTCGGTGCCCCGAGGCTGCCGGGCGCGGCCCCGCGGTTCAAGTCTCTGAGGCGCCTAGAAGATGCCGCTGCCGCCGTGGTGGTGCGGGGCCTGCGCCGGCTGCGGGAGGGGGGCGGCCGCCGGCAGGTGCGCGGGGCCGCCGGGCGCAGGGGGGAACCAGGAGTAGCTGCCGAGGAAGGCGGCGNGGGGCTGGGGCTGCCGGTGCCGCCCGCCGTGCGCGGGTGCGGAGCGAAGTCCCAGGCGGGGGGAGAGGCGGGGGGCGGCGGCGAGGCGCTGCGGCGCGGGGGCGGCTCCGCAGGGATCTCTCCGCTCTTCCACATTTTCTTGAATTTGGAGCGGCGGTTCTGAAACCAGATCTTCACCTGTGGGGAGACGGGCGTGAGGCGGACGCAGCCCCGGGAGGTCCCGGCGCGTCCTCGGCGGCGCGGCCGCTCCCCCCGCCTCCCCTCACCTCCTGGGCCGTCGAGGCGCCGCGGGCCGGCTCCCCTCCCCCTCCCACGTCCGCAGCCGACCCTGCGGAGGGCGAGCGGCCCCGACGGGGCCTCTCCCGGAGGGAGAGCCCTACCTGCGTCTGGGTGAGGCCGAGGGAGGCCGCCAGCTCCGCTCTCTCGGGCAGGGCGAGGTACTGTGTTTTCTGGAAGCGCCGCTGCAGAGCCGCCAGCTGGAAGCTGGAGTAGATGGTCCGGGGTTTCCGCACCTTCTTCGGCTTCCCGTTCACGATCCTGATCTCCGTCTCGCAGTCTTCCTTCTCTGCTGCGGCAGAAACGGCGGCACCGGTGAGGAAAGACAACCCCACCGCCCCAGGACCTGCCCGCTGCGCGGCATCACCGCCCCCAGCCCCGTCGGGGCGGCCCGCGGGGAACGAGCGCGCTCCCGGCCCACCGCGGCTCCCGAGCCCCGACCGCCTCCTTGCCGGGCCTAGACGGGCCGCTCGGCTCCCGCCGACGCCACCGAACTGCCCCCCAGGGACTCGGACGTACCGGAGTCGTTGGCCGGAGAGGCCCTGCTGCCGTAGGGCCCGTACGAGCCGTAAGCGCCCGCGTATCCCAGGTCGTAGCCGGCCTTGGCGGAGTAGGGGGCGGTGCTGCCGCCCGCGTACGGGTAGGAGCCCACCGGGCCGTAGGGCGGCCCGCCCGCCGCCCCGGGCTGCTGGTTGGTGTAGTAGCTGCTGTCGGTGGCCGTGGAGACGGGCAGCGTGGGGGACTCCTGCGGCTTGTGCAGGCCGCCGTGCTGGTGGTAGCTGCCGGCGGAGAGCTGGCTGGCGTGCATGTCCGGCACCAGACTCTGCAGCACCCCGGTCATCCCGCGCCCCCGCCCGCCGGGGCACGGCCTGCCGCCGCTGCCGTCCCCAAGGGGCAGAGGCGGTCAGGGCCGCGCCGCCATGCTGGCCGCACCGCGCTGAGCTCCGCGCCCGCGGGGCCGGG